>JASAMV010006451.1:0-40837 GCA_030248065.1 Rhynchonema sp. JSB1_4
ATGTTGAGTAATGCTGACTGCCTCCCACGCCGTTGTATGCCTGCACTGTGCCTCCTTTGATGTAGCTGAGGACGTCTTTTTGCAGTTCCCTTCGACGTTCCGGCGATATCTTCCAGCTGATTTGCACAGGTACGCCAACTTGTGCGTAGAACTGCTGCTGTCCACCTTGAGCCAAACCAGGGCTGAACAGTTCTGAATCGTCGAGTCCTGAGCGTCTGCTGTTCGCTGTCGAATGCATCATACTTTGCGGCAGTTGTTGGTGTTGCACTTGACCAACGGTGGGTGCATAAGCCATTGGCACCTGCTGCTGTTGCGCTGGCGCATGTTGTCGTTGGATGTTGGCGTCTGTCTGCATGTTGCGCTGATCGGTCGGTTGCGCTTGAGCTGCATGATACTGTTCATTCGGAAATCGTTGACACTGTTGCTGCGATGGTTGTAGATAGAGTCCTGTCTGCTCAGTGTGGCAAACCTGCGGAAGCGGTGTACGCTGACGGCTACGATGCGAACTTCGCGATGAACTTCGTCGATGACTTCGCTGTTTTGATGATCGTCGACTACATCGATGTTGCCCGAAATCGTACGGCGACTTAGTTCGATCACAATCATGCTCGCGATGCACACTGCGGCCATGTCGACTGCGATGCCGGTGATCACGTTCATGCGCGCGATAACGGGATGGTGAATGACGCGATGTCTTCTTTTTGAACTGCCTTGGTGTTTTAGGCGGTCGTTCCAACGTCGTTGTCGAATCAACTTTTGTCGATGACGTATCGGTCGTGTCTGCACTGTCGCTGTGGTTCCTTGAGGCGCTGGTCGATTTACTCGAACGTTCGGATTTATTCGGACGATAATTACGCGCAGAAGTTGATTCACAATCACTCGGTGCTGTACTGTACGACGAACTTGATGGACTCCGCTTTGAACTTCGATGACGTTCCTTTTTACCGCTCGGACGACGCATGCTGCTTTTCGAACGCCAGTTGCTCGGATCGTCGTTGGTTTGCGCACATTCATCGTATTTGGTGCAAAATCCAGTGAGGAACTCGACCAAGTCCTTCTCTTTCATTGCCAAGTTCGTTCGATCGCTGAAATCACCGTGAACGTAACGACATTGCAGGAACCATTGCAACTTGAGCATTGCGTCTTCGTCAACTTCGGACCATTCGTGCACATTCACGCGAAACCGTTTTGAACCCAGTCGAACCATTTTGATGCTTGGATACCCAGTTTCTTTGTGAAGACGGCCAGGCGGGACGTACTGACGCGGTATCGGCATGCTGACTGCCCTAGCACCACTGTTGCGTTGCGATGTACCACTAGCTGCTTCCTGGTCGCGACCTGGTGCGGTGCTGTTCACCACAAGTCCTGGAACGGTGACGTGTTGTTCTGGTCGCTGCTGCAGCAGTGCACTGAAGTGTGAATGACACGACTCGCTGCTGGCTTGCCGATGTTTCAAAATGCCGGTGGACAGTTGTGTGGTCGCTGGCTGCTGACCATGTGCCATGGATACCGATGACGGACCGTTCACACCTGGTGCACGCAGCAAGTGCTCGTTCGGGACACACACCTTTTCCAGCTTCGATGATGTTTCACGCTTGCGATTTTGTGAGTCCGAGTTCAATTTGTTCAATATTCGCTGCACGGCCTTGTTCGTCTTACGTTCAAGCCGACTATACGCTTCACACTGCTGTTCCTGCCATTCCTGACTGTTCACCGGGGCACTGGGGGCCGTCTGTGGTAATTCGCTGCCCCAACTGGATGGCGGCCAGAAGTCACCTTTGTCGGCCAAAAAGTGCTGTCCCTTCTTTCGTGGTGCTCCTGGCGCTGACTGCTGCACTTCGAGACCTGCTGTCGAGGTATTCCCACCACGAGACCGTTCATGCTCATATAGCGCACGCTGTGGTGTTGTCATTCTTTCGTTTGTCTGTCGTTGTTCGTGCTCAATGAATAAATCGTCCATTCGGTCCAATATCGTATCGACACCAATTCGAGACTCCGAGTACCGAGACTGCGCCATTCCCGAAGTTCGAAGCTCAAAATCGCTGTTGGATTCCTGCACGGGTACTGGCGACGGTATCCTGCATGTAATTTAGCTTCTAGTCGGCACTAAAAGCCAAATCAAGCACGTTTCAGGTAGTTCAACGCCGATAGAAGTTCAGTTCTGTGGCCAAAATTGCACGTTAGCCCATAAAATAACTGATTCGGTCGTGAAACATCAGCTTGCGGGTTCGAGAATACGTCTCTTTTGTAGGGCACGGCTTGATGATGTCACACGGTCGTTTATTCAGTTCCTGTCTTTGTTCACACAATAATACAAAGATGTACGACGAGTTGACCAAGTATCAGCTGATACTGCTGATACTTTTTCCTGCGGCTTTCGATTTTTTAATGTTTCACCAAGATGACGAGCGATGTCGAAATGTTGATGTTTTGCGCACGATAGCTCAACGGCGACGTTGACTGCGCTATTGCTGACGTTTTACTTTGGTTGAGCGAATCCAATTAGCTATCAACAGCGCGATACAAATTGTTCAGTTCTGATAATTGGCGTATATGCACGGGTTTTTCGCTGAGAAATGCAGAATTCCACACCGAACGGGTTCAAATTCGTTGGCTTAGCGCAGCACAAAGCTAAGCACGGCGTGACGGACGACTTCGATTCGTTTCCAACACAAAAATTGCAGTGACGGACGGCGCTGGTCGAAAAATACCGAAATCGCTAAATTCTCACGTGACCGACTGCGTGCGTTGCTGTTTTGCCCGTCTGAAGCTTGTCGACTCGATCACAGATAGTATCCACGTCGATTTGTGACTCCAAAAGCGTAGAGACGCCGTATCAGAAGGTTGTGGGAGCTGATGGCACTCCTCGCAGTCGGGCTTCGAAGCAGGTGCTGGTCAATTATTACGATAACTGACCTTTGACGAGCTGAACGACGATACTGCGTGAAGCGTTGAGCTTGTATGACGTAAGTACTGGTCTGCCAAGCACGAAGATTGACCAATTTGCGCACAGTCAGTCAGTCCAAGTGCAGATCGGATCGGATCACTTCAGTCGAAGCGCACGTAGGTAATTTATAAACGAATATAAATCACCACACAACAACGGCACAACGATGTGGGGTTCATGTAGAGATGTTGGGTACTTTCGACGACGAGAGTTCAGCCTTGGCTTTTCGTCTACTCGGCCGGCGCTCGTTTCGTTTACGCTCGTCGTTCGCTGGGGGATTCGAAGATTCGACGAAGGTTCGACCTGCAAACGTGATTGATTGCCTTGCACGATCAGGCAACCGAGCACAAGAAATCACGCGTCCTAGCGGCTGCCTATTCTGGTCGAAATTTTCCGATTTCCGAGCCCAAATCGCGTTGATGCTGGGTTATTCGCCACAAATTAGTGCTCGCGTGCACTAAGACACTGCCGAAATAGCTGAACGCAGATGATTTGTGGGCCTGTTTTCGCCAACAGACCACTAAAATGCCGAAATGTTTCCACTTGTCTTTCCGTCAACCAGGCCGGCGCTTGTTCGTCGTTGTCGTTAGCTCGACTTCCACTGGAAGATTCGCAAATTCGGCCTGAAATTGTGTCCAGGTGCCTCTCACTTGGACGAAATTCACAAGTTTTGGTCAACAAGCCGCTAATGCACGATTACAGCGCCTGTTGTGGACCGTAGGAGAGCTGAGCTGCTTTACTGCGCGTAGTGCTGAACTCGATAGTGCTGACGTGTACCTGTGCTGCACGCTGATTGGCTGCTGTGCGTACCAACAACCAATGAGAATGCGGATCGGCCTGGTCAGATGGGTTGGAGCCTCAAAAATCGGTGATTTATCAACGGATAAATCACTAATTCCGCAGCGATTCGGCGACGAAAAGATGTCAACTAGTTGTTTGGTACCAGGTCTGACGTTATTTCAGCCGGAACACGCTTTCCTGTCGAAGTGCAGCCTTGTAAATGTCGAAAAACAGCCGTTAGTGCGCGTACAAGGTGTACATGTACACCTTGTTTTAGGGTGTTTCTCGGCGGATGCTCGTCCGATCGGGTCACTTTCAATATATCCGGGGTTGACTCGTCACGAGCTGTCCAATGATAGGTCGATGAGTCCTCTGCGTCGAAATTCCACGAAGTTATTTCGTGGGGACAGTCGTCAAATATCGCTCTTTATTTTTCGTTTGTCTCTGATCGTGACGAAGTGAAATTCAGCCGGTTTTCCGTCGATTTTTCCAAGTTTTTTGTCAAAAATGGAAAAATTGGCGAGAGTTCTGTTGTCTCGAGCGTGTGGCTGTCACTTTTTGAACAACCACACGCTAGGGTGCACGATGGAGCTTTTTCGAATGTCGGTCACGCGCCTGCCGCCGGTTTTGATGCTGCGCGCGTCGTTTTTGTTGATGTTTTCGGCTTGTTCCTCGCTCCTTTTGTTCTGTTGCTGCTTCGTAGAGAGATTCAACGACGCGGCGAAGATTCTCAGTACTAATTCGTACACTTTTGACGATGACACTGGGGCTGCGAATGAAAATTTATGATTTTGCGCCTAAAATGCAAAATCCCCGAAAAATGCCCCAAAATTTGAAGCTTTTTGCTTCTTTTTCAAATTTTATATCTCACTTTCGTGAGATATCTGTTGCACGGTTCTTTTAGATTCCAGAAAAAGTGATTTTTATCACTTTTTCAACGGCTGCGCTCGGTTTCCGGTCCTTTTTGGCACTTTTGTTTCGGCTGGGCTTGGTTCGGCTCGGCCCGTTTCGTCTTGTCCGTCTCTCGCTGGGGGGTTCTCGTCTCGAAACGACGCGTTGGCAACAAACCCTATCGATCCTGGGTTTGTTGGGATGTCCGGACTGCTGGGGATTCACAAAGCAGCCGGTGACGTCGAATATCCCAATTCGAAAATTCAAAAAACCGAAAAAAATCTGGCAAAAAGCTCACTATTCTACTAATCACTTACCTGCCCCCTAGACCACCGCCCAGAAGTTTCCGATATTGCGTCTGGGGGTCGTTCTCTCCTTCTTTAGCAGCTATCACGAGCGGCCCAGACTGTCCTCGGTCCCACTTCTCGGTTTGTATTGTCTTCGCAGTCGGTTGTCAACGGATCGGGGCCCTTTTTGGTCGGGCCCGCGCAGCAAACGACTTGGGGGGTGCGGGCGCGGTGATGGGGCGGCCGGGGCGAGATCTCGCAAAATGAATTTAACGGGTTTTCTTGCACAAAAACCCCTAAATTAGGAGGGAAAACAATTTTAAATTCCCCCCAAACCTCTCAAACTTTACCCCTCTTTCCTTTCGCTCCACTCGAGTTCGTTCGTTCGGCTCACCACGTGTAACCGTAAGGCGTGGCACTGCCCGGCACCTTACGATACGGCCTCCTTTGCACACTTGGAGACCCGGCCACGGCACGATCGGGCGGGCCTAGGCTGGAAACACGGGTTTCAACACACAAACAATATCAAACACCAAACCTCACGAAAGGCCCCGCCGAGTGCCACTGGCCACTCCGGGACTGCGTTTCACGCAAGCCTCTTCACGAATACGATCCCGCGGGTTCTCTTTTCTCGACGTTTATCGTAACAATGTTAGTCGCAGTCTCACAACACTTGGTTTCACACACGAAAAACACGAGACACACAGAATCTCTCTACCAAAAAGGGCGCGCGATCTCTTCCAATTCGATAAGTCACGTGCGGAGGAGTGCGGGAAAGCCGGCCACACTTTCAACCCAGACCCTTTCACTTTGGTTGACCAGGTGAACACCCTGTGTGGCACCAAACTGGCCACATTAGGCATGGTATGACATTTAGGGCAACCAAACTCCTGTTGGTCAAATAATGTGCCCATTTGTAGCCTGAATGTTGTCCGAATAAAGGTGCGCGTATACTCATTCCGCGGAACAGAAAGAACTGGTAGAGGAACGATCGGTTCTGCCAAATGAAGTGCGTTCCGCTCGAGGAATTGTTTATGTTTTATCAAACTGATGTTGCGGTACCAGTTGATGAAACAACAGAAAAATTAAAATATTTGGTTGGCTCGAAATGCTCGTTCCTCCACCGACTTCAGTACATTGAAAGTGGAGGAACAGTCGTTTTGCTTCAGCCGTATGGGCGCTTGTCATCAAATTCGTTGTGGATGCTCCTAGCGACCAACTAAAGCTGATGTTGTTGTCCTGTTGGTAAAGGATCTCGCCGTTAGCAGAAACGTTCGTTCCTCCACTCGTTCTTTCTGTTCCGCGGAACGAGTATACGCGCGCCTTAAAGCTCCAGAAACTGCTACAGAAGCAATAAATCATCATAAACACAATACAAACAACAAATATGCACATTTTATGTACCGTAGTAACATCTGATATGCGCTTTATGGCCGATTTTGGGTGTGTATACATACAAATTGTTTGTCCAGCTTCCACAAACAAGAACCATCGCAAACATTCAAAGCTGCTCGGAATGCCGCTTGGTTTTCAGTACCATTCCAGAATTTGGGTACACAATGCGTCCTTATCTTACCTTTCACATGTTTGTTTACGCTATCGGTCATTCTGTGAAATGACCAGGTGGTGAAAATGACCTGCCCTCGTGTCATTATTATTTTGTTGATAAACATGCCATAAAATTGCCACTTGTCTTATTCTCTTGTGAGGGTAACAAAATGAACTCAAAATTTATTTTATCAAATGAATTTCGGGTGCTCTTGGCACTTTGACCGCGTGCGCAAGCAAACTGTTTAGAGAGGTCACTCACAATAAACACAAACAGGTACATTACGTATATACATACATATACCTGATCGACAGGGCAGCAAAACATCAATTTACTTACGCCCAATTTCTCTGAAATTACATATCCACCACTACCGCACTGTTATTTTCGCTACAGTTGTGTTGTGCGCGCGACACTGTGACTGTTGAGCACTTGAGTGTGGTGTTGTGTATGGTTGACTGGTCGAAAGCAGTGCACTTCACCTTTGTGGTCCGCCAGGTTACTTGGTGGTCAGTTTAGTGTTGCACCGATGGTGGACATAAAGCACTGATGTGTACTTTTTCATGATATCAGTTATGCCTGCAATAATATTTCGTCCACAAAAATCCTTAAAGCATAAAGTCCTTATCCGCGACCCTTCGTCTTCACAGGGCAGAGGTCTTCGATTCTTTTGATTTCAATCCGGTACAACACTAACTCACCCATATGTCCCTCCGATGCGGTAAACCTACAGCCGCCCACCGTCTCTAAGTACCAAGCACCTTTTAACACCAAAGTGGTCATTTTCAAGTGTGCGCTTAGGTCAGTGGTCACAGTCAAAGGAGTCAGTCGGGTTTCAAGTCAGTCAGTGTTTTTCGATGCTGCGAACAATTGGCAGCGCGGTAAGTGATCAAAATAAAATCCCAGCCAGAGCGGTCACTAGAAAGCGGTCAAAGCCGCATTTGGGCATAGAGAACGGTTGGTATCAGCTTTCCTCCACACACACTACATTGTTCACACACGCGTCAAGTGTTGGTCATTCCTCGCGCTTTGCGCGGTCAAGTAGCGTTTGTCTTGCGTTCGCGCGCGGACCGCGGTGGTTTTGCAGGTTTTGTGTTCTTTGGACGTTGAATATTTCTGCTGAGCGTACAACCGTAAAAACTGATTGGCATCGTTGCAGCAGAAAGTGCGAAACTGCATCACGCCAACAAAGTGGATGAAACCGCCTTGCTTGTGTGTGTGATACTAATAATCTGCTGAGGGTACAATAGACTGACTGACTGGTTTTCACAGTCCAATTTCTCATAGCATCTGAAAAATTAATGTTCATGATGTTCATTAGGGCTATGAATTTATGTGTTCTGTTTTGGATCCTCCATGGAACAGCGGGACATCCTAACCAGCACCCGGGTCTTTCATTTTAGTTGATCGATCGATGACTTCAGCATGTTCAGATGTTTAGAGACCATTTTTAAAAATATTCTGCCCGCTGTTTTCAAAGTCTGTTTTACCAACTACATGTATTGGTCGCACAATGACTTTATAAGAATTGGTCAAATTTTTTTCCTGAATCGCAAAGCAGGCTAGTGACGGCGCAATGACGTTGCGTTGCGCGATCACACACAAAACACCTAGTAAAGAGAATGTTTCAGATCTGCGGCAACGTGGTTGATCTGCCAGATTATTTTCAGCCGAAAATGTTTTGTGAGAATCACAAATAGCACAGTGGTTAAGAGTGACTGAACGTGAAAATCAGGATTGATTTTGATGAATTCTTATATGGTCATTGTGCGACCAATACCAAATGGGTACCGTATTATGGGACTTATGTAGATTATGCTCATGGTTTCGTTTGTGCGCAAACGGAGAGAATGACAAAAAAAATGAGTCAAGCCCTATAATGATGGTGCCAATCCCTTTTCGGGTGTACCACCAAATTTTCCCACACCTGGCAAAAGCAATTTAAAAAACAACGTCCCTGTTTCGGTCTCTGACTAATCGAGTTTTAGTGCATTTCCCATTGTTCTTATCATCGCAACGCTCTCCCACATTGTAATAAACCAATGTTGTATCTTTATTCTTGCTTACTCCATAGCGGTACAGTGTCTGTAAACACAACCGAATTATTATGCGCTTATAAATTTGTATCTGTTTCTGACCGGCCAGTCAGTAAAACAAGGTACATAATGCGCAGCATGTATGTATGTAATAAATAATCCCGCGCGAAAACGCAAACTTTTGCTGATAACAAAGCAACTACCTTTTATTGCTTGTTCACCTCTCACCGTCAGGCTTTTATTGTGGTGCATAGGTACTCTTCAGGAACTACGGGTGTGTAATGCTAAATTGGTTGCTCAAATATATTCACCAGGGAAGGTACTACAGCCTACAATTCAGTTCTCTTGAATAAACTACCAAGGGGTTCCAAGTTTACCTGCGACAATGTATATGTATGGCATATATGTAGGTCACACCGGGCTTTCCGCTTCGTGTGAGTTCCAAGTTTGCACATGCACCCAGCTCTGTCTAATTCATTTCGGAAGTGGGCCGCACAGCTGCTGTCAATTCAAATTTACGCGCTCTCCTCCTAAATTTAGCAGCGTCTGAACGCAGAGGATGTTCTCTGATGCTCTATACCTATTAGAAGATGCTAGGGAGCTTTACGTGAAGCTTCCTTTACCAAAGTGAAAGCTTGATAGGCGTGAAAGTAATCCTATTAGCCAGGCGATGCCTGTTTCTGACTTCTGACATATAGTCCTTGGATAAATTGAAATTTGTACTTTCGAATGCCTCGAGGCTACGTCGCTGTTACGTTTGGACTTTCAGTCATATTATGTACGTGGGTATGTATTTGAGGCCGCTCTGTCTGATCTTTCTTTCGCCTTTGTGTTGAAGTTCCAGCGGGTGTAAACAAAATTTGAGACTTTTGGCAGAGAAACCTCGCCTTGCGTGCGTTCGTGATTTCGGTCTACAGTAATCATTTCGCCGATTCCCAATCGCTTCACTGCATTTATTCGTAACACTCTGCATAGCGCGAGTATATATGTGACTAATCATCACCGCAATCAGTGTAGTGTGATTTGTTCTCTACACGCACGTTCCCTTTAAACCAACTTTTGCACGCACCAGCGCTCCCACGACGGGCGCCTAATGAAACTGACCCCTTGGGGTGATTGCGTTATCTTTAAAGGAGGCGGGACACAATCTATGGCAGAATATGCTGAGTGTGCGGTTACGGCGTCCTGATTGCTTCATTAGCGCACACCGGCAGCACAAAAGACGTTCGATCTGTGCTCATATGTCAGAAGCTTGCGGTGTCTGAAATTTGTAATCGGTTTGAGGTACCCGGCTGTGGGCCCGAAGCAGCACTCAGGATCCGAAAACCTCAAACACAGGCAGAATTAAATTTCTGAATTCCGGAACACTCGTAAGCTTCAGAGGAGTTCATTTGGTTACGTAAACTGGGACCAGCGCGCAATGTTGCGTCAAAGCTGACCTAATCTACATACGCCAGGTCTTGTGCAATTCTCATACATCCTGAGAAGTAATTTAGAATTCATGCCGAAATTGTGCACATTTTATTTTTTTGTGTTTTTGTGGATTTTTCCTTCGTTGACAAATCTGAATGATCATAGATCGTTATTTATTTAGTGTCTTGTTGAATCATCAACTCCTTTTATGAAAGGAGAACTTCGCTTTGTGCTGTACACCAACAAACTCAATTACTTCTCAAAGGCGGAGCAAAGCACACCACTTTGTACAATTTTAGTCACAAAAAGTAAATAAATAACCCCATAATTCATCATCGCGTTCAAGGTTGCAAAATCTTCGCGCTCCGCGCGCTCATAATAATGTGTCACTTTGGATTTGAAAAGCCAAATATTATGATGCATCAAAGTTTCGTACGATATCGTTTTGTGCATTGAAAATTAGCCTCCGGGTTAAAATTGACCTTAGAAAATGTCGCATCCCCAACCGCAAGAAGTATTTATTTAGTTTATTGTAGATTACGGTTTGTTCCACTACATTATCGACTCCATGCATTACGCGCGCGTTTTTAGTGTACAGTATAGTTTTACGAACTGTTTTAGTGTTATACGTCGCCCATGCTATGTTGTAGGTATATGTATTGATACCTATATACATTATCTTGCTTCACGCTACCGTGACCGGTTGATGTTTCAATCTCCAACGTTTATGTTCTGTCACTCCTGTACGACTCACAGACATGAAAATGGTCTCAACAGTCACTTATTATTCAATCGCATGTCAAACCAATTTCAGTTGCTCTCAATGGACTATGTTTGTGGTCTACGCTGTGTAGCACGTGTACGTATAGTTCCCCACGTCTGAATCTGACAGGTTCATTTGAATTTTGAAGTGGTTCGTGCTGCCTGGGGGCTTGACCTCATTGTGGCGGACTTCGTGCCAAAGTTTGTCGTAATTTAAATCCGACGCGTCGAATTTAGCCGCGGCACTCAATTTCCCGACAGCATTTTACAATCAATTTATGCCCAAAATGTAGCTTCGAAGTGACATCTGTCCGTCAAAGCCAGAGCAGGGCGGACCGTGCTGTCTACATTGATCCCTCAAACAACCCATTCTGCTTGTCACGACATAAAGGAGAGGCGATTGTCGCGTTATCACATGCGAAATTATTGCGCGCGCGCAAAGCGCGAGAATTTACGCGCCCGCGCGCGAACAAAGAACACTGCATCAAGCCAGCACGGCACGTCACGCTCGTTATGACACTCATTACAGCCTCATAATGACTGTAGCCCGGCCGTCGCTACATCACAGCGCTCTGAGGTTTGGTTTTGAGGATCACCATAATTTAAAGTCATGCAAACCTAGAAAATTTAGCCCAGCTTACCATATGGGGCTCTTTTGTCCTGTATCCCTGAGACATGCCAAACTGAAACATTATATATACCAAAGAAAAAGCCAAAAATGAAAAATTTTTCAGAGATCCACCATTTTCAACAGATGGCCTATTGCTCTTTTTGGGGATTACGTTGTGGTTTTCGGTTTTCCGGAGTCAAGACAATAATTCATCTGCGGTTTTGAAAACCTAGACAAACAACGCTTGAGTAATTTTTCTAAAACCTGTGGTGGTACTTTTCCTTTTGGGGGTGTTTGTGGAGTGTACGGTAGTTTTTCAATGAATGACCAAAACAGTAGTCATTTGCTGCACACCTGCATGTCATACGCGCGCGTGCCGAAAGCATTCCAACGATCATAACGCGAGATAAAAACTGCGCACTGTGCATTTTTACATCCAAGGTGCATGACCATTCTCATGAAAAAAAGCCATTTTGCAAATTACCCATCAGTCAAACTTCAAATTGCCGCGCATTAAACTTCCAAGCGTTTAGCCGCCCGCGACATACAAACTGCTCTTTTCAGCGATGATCACCCCGGAGTTTTTATGACGAAGTCTTCAATTTTTACGATTTTACAGTCTCCAAGGGAATGTTTTCAAGTATCCAGATTTTGACACAAGTCCCGCGGGCTCAACGAGGGTCAATAAACCTAAAACTTTCGGTTTCCATCCAACTAAGGTCTATGCTGGCTTAGCGGTCACGACGAACTTAAGAGAGTGTACTGTAACTTATGAAATATGTGCTTTGATGGTTGTCTCTCCGCCCAAGGACCGTTCTTTATCACCGTTTGACCTTTTCTGCTGCATATTTGGTTCCAACTGATCCATCTTCGACATCGGATTCAGTATGTACCTGCATTTTCTAATGGAGAAGTCATTTTTAAAATTTGTGCTTGTTTGAAACCTCGTCATCTTTTCCCATTATTGCACATCTTCTGCGCTTAACTGTTATTGTTATGTACCTTCTTTGAACAAAAACACGTCTAAAACATTTCCTAGTGTTGGAGTCTGAGAGAACGATACGTTCTTCCATTAGGATCCTCCCTTTACCAGAATCTGCCAGTTTCGTCTTGTACAGTCATTAGTCGTCATGTGGGTTGAGCCGCGTGTCACCGCGTGCAACACCACCACACGCGTGTGTGTGTGTGTGTGTGTGAAAGTCCGCGAATGCGTGTGCTTATCACACTGTCAGATCTTTACGCTCGTCAACCCCCTTTTCGTTCGCCCTTGTGTGAAACATCAAAAAGTTCTGTTCGTGTACTGAAATCGATTCCGACCCTCTTTCTGCGGTGTATGAGACGAACGCAGGACTGGAACTGCGAAGAAACTAGATTAAATTGCGTTGATTACCGTAACATCCTCCTAATATGGACATGTACATAACTTTGCGTACAGATTTGTCCTCGCGAGCAATGTTTGCTTGTAATACGGCTGGGATTACCCCTCATCTGAGGAAAGCTATGAACTTGCCAATCGTTTTTTACATTGTGTACATTTTGCGCGGCAGTGTTTGCGCTGTTGCAAGTTTGAAGCGCTTGCGCGGTTTCCCGGGAGTTTTCTTTTAGCAAAGGAATAAGTCTGAGTTGAACAAGAAAAAAACCAGATAATTTTGGAGGCAAAAGTACTGGTTATAGCTGTGGTGTGTTCCTCTAGATATGGCGTTGGCTAGACATGCTGATGTTTCACAATGCTCACTACACGGTTCAGTTGAACGCTAATTACGCATTCAATACGCAACGCGCATTTTGGTCAAGAGGGGGCGAATAAAGTGACCACTTATTATTTTTACGCTAGATTTGATTCCACCCGGGATTGCTGATTTGCGCACAATGATAGTGTCCCGTTAAAATATTTTGTTCCGGTGTCCGATAGCAGTTCCGGAACCAATGTGGTGTTTTGGAACAGTCCGTTTTGAACCAAGATGTCCAGCCACTTGGCGTAAAGGGAATAGGCTCCAACCCATTTATACCCTGTGTGTTCCAATTGCCCATCATGCCTAAATTGAAGCGAATAAACGGGGACTATAAAGGGTACCCAAAATTCCCGACGAAATTTTTGCATTCTTTATCCATTCATGGCGGGGCACCTCCCCTTGACCGCACTGATTGCATTTCACAAGCCCATTCAAGCTTTATGTGCTGCTTATCTGTTTCAAATTGTGAAAATTATATGCGCACGGTGATGTGAAACAATTGTCGTGGTCTAAAATTCCGTTCCGGTACCAGAGTAATGCATTACAAATGGAACCGAGACCTGTGATTCAGTTTTGATTGGTCCACTCACACAAATCACAATTCACGTTCGAGAGCCAGTGAGTGACCGTGACCAGTATGGGTCCATTGTTGCGTTGTGCAATTTATACGTCATGCTTGATCATTGCCCGCTAGATCGCACCGATAAAACAGGCCCTTTTAGGTGTTCCGTTATTGTGAAACTACATCGAGCATCCCACTGGACATACACTGTGCCTTGTACATACTTCGTGTACGGGCAGTAAAAGTGGAAACAGTTCTCAGTGTAAGCTCAGTGCGCGAGCTTGAAATCGGATACAACCCGGCTCCCAAAAAGTGACGCCAAAGTGTTCATGTTCAAAAAAGTTTGAAATTGAAAACGTGCACCCAAACTTCGCTATGGTCGTTTAAGGTTCGGTAATAAGCGTTCAGGGCTGCCAACTGTGCTCTAAAACTCTTTCCCATAACCTGACATTGTGTAAGTTGGAAAGTTGTTTACAGAACTGAACCTGCACACGGGGGTCGAAAGTCACAACAAATTGCTGAATAGGCACCTTGATTTTTCACGCCTCCTACGTTACTATGAAGCACATTGTGTCTGGCGGTATTTCCGTTTTGAATGAAACCCGATCAAGCTACTGTGCCGGACAAGGTCTGCTAATTTTGGGTTGGCCATGGGCAGCAAACCGACTTGTAATTCAAGTTCCAAAGGTTCCCGCGCGCACCTGAACAGGCACTGGTCTTAATCAGCGTATAGCTTTCCAGAACCGAACCAGCACTTATGTAGTTTGTTTTGTAAGCTTTCTCTTGTTGTTGTTTAGGATTTCAGCACAATTGGCAGTGAGCTTGCTCCATTCAGTTACAATCGTTAATTCAAAAACGCATGCGTATTGCCACGCCACACATGTTCTTGACGTTAATGTATTACAAAATTTCCGTTTTTTACAGTGAACAGATATATGTAGCTTTCTGGTTACTCACTGCAAATTGTGATTTCAGTTTTTCTTGGGCTCACCCAACCCTTCCCCAAGTCGTGTATAGGTATAGCAACCGAAAGGCATCGTAATATACCTACCGCGTTCCCTCCCAGCATTTTCCTTGGCATAATTTATGGCACGTTACGTTACCGCGTCAGCAAGCATGCAATCTTTGACTATAATGCAACCCGGATGCGTGAAATTTCACGCGTTAAAATAATCACACTTTGCTGCTTGCCATGGTATACCACCGTAATAAGGCCGATTTTTAGTCGCAGAAAGCCCACCCCAACGGGCACCGTAATAAGTGGCCTTTATACAACATCGTAAGAAACGCGAAGTCCTTCATTTATTCTTTGTGGCGGCGAATTCCGACGCTGTTCCAAAATTGAGGCAGACAACGTCAGTGAGTTGTGGCTTCAGAAAGAGTCCTTTTCCGTTTGGAATGAGTGGTCCCGAAGTAAAAGTGGACTTAGTCACTGATCCCAAGTGATAAAAGCGACTATTTCGGGATGTTCCACAGCCCATTATGGGATAACTGCCCTGGACATTGGCATGTCATTTCAAAAATGGCCCATCGCAATTTTTTTCGACAGCTTTCCTCATTTTGCGCACGCTGGACCTAATCAGGCGTATCAAAAACGCTACACCACAATATTTTGCATAAAATATTTATGATCTTGTGTATGCATATCATATCCCTGGTAACGGGCTCTCAGACCAGTTTTTTAAAATGTTGTTCCTATTTTGGGCATCGGAATCGTTTTCGGCCTTGGCAAAAAAACGCCGAAAACATCCAAACCACGGGCTATTTCATCTCTCTCGATCTCTGTTCGTGTTTTGTGAAAAAATACGCCTCTGGGAGTCGTGGTGCGATTAAAAATATGTGCTTTTTCACTTGGTTGTCATAATGCGCTGCCGTGGTGCGCTGTTGCGTTCCGAAATTCACAAAGCGAAAAATAAACCAGTGTCACATTTCTCAACCCCGAGAGGATTCACACTTTCCATTCTGAGTGCGCGAGCAAACAAAAAAAGTGCGAGACAAGGAAAATCGGTAAACAAAAAACGGTCATTTTTCTTCGCTCATCCGCCGACCAAATTACAAGTATGAGCCTGAAACAAGGCCGTTTCCTTCAAAATATCCATAGAAACGAGCAAGTCATGTCGTCTGCTTTGTTATTTTGTGCCTTGAAGCGATTATCCACAGACAGAAAGAGTCGGGCAGGACAGTAGCGGTGCCAGTTACGAAAACTTTATTAGGTTCACTTGCCTGTGGCCAAGCCAGTCACAAGCATTTTTAATCTTCACAGATGTGCAAATATAACAGCATTTTAGCCTTGCAGCTTTACCGCTCGGGTTAGATACGGCGCCGTTTCATTAGTTTTCACATGCATCCTGACCAATGGCTTAACGCGCAGATTGTGTTTTTCGGACCGTTTTTACGCTAAGCTCCCACCTCCGAATCGCTTTGTTTGCACGGTCAGGCAGTCCTTCCATATGGTATGTAATTGTTAGTCAATTTTAGTTCGTTGGAATGAGCGGTTCTATTTTCGAAAATACTATACAATCTGGGTATTGGTATTGTGCTTTGTCAGCTTTGTTTTTTGCCGCCATAATTTTTTCAGTATACTACCGTAATAATCTAATTCCCGTAATCCTGCCCGTTACTTTTTTAACAAGCAGAAAAAACATGCCGCGTATAAAACTGGCGCAATCCCATAATCCCAAAAAGTCGTCAAGCTGGATTTCTTTTGCGCGTGCGGGACCCCTCGTTTCTACAGCGCGCCAAATCACCGATCGTGGCGCGGGCCGCACATTTGATAGAAGCCTTGACCATGACGCCATGCCATTATGCTTTTCAATTGTAGTTCGTGGTACCCCTCAGCCGTATTTGGGCCATTCAGTGCGCAATACAAAAGCCGGGAGAAGATGTTTTATGATTGGGCTTACCTTTGATGCAGACAAATTACAATTGTCCGCGAGATGTTCCAGATATAATGGGCATCAAGCATATTGTGAGGCATTCACCGTCTCTCGTTTTTTGTTCTTTACCGCCTCCCGATGCATGTGAACCATATTATGCGCGTTACTAATGCCTGAGCGCTTGCTCTTTCACTCTTTCTGGATATGTTCCGCTCAATAATGCCAAGCAAAAGCCCGACCATTAGGTGTAGTAACCCCGCATCCCCAACCATAACCCATTGTCTTATCTTGTATCCACTATCGATTGTAATAAACGTTTATTGGAAAGTGTTTTACGCATATGCCCCTCCTGTGTATGAATGAAAGACATAAACCTCGACTCAGACTGTAGAGTAGATGCATGTAATGCGTAAAGGTCAAGCAAATAATTCGTCTCAAGTGATTCGCTCCAATCCTGGGTATGGAAATGGACTAAAACGTTGGGACTATGTACATGTCTGTTTCTCTTGGAGGTAAAAAATGTTGTTACGATATTGCACTTTCCCTCCCTTGACATGAGTCACGATGGGGCGAAACAAGAGATAAATGGTCATTTTCAACGCCCAAGGACAAATTGTTATTGTTTTTGCGCAAATTTCTGAGACAACTTTAACACTCTTCTACCTTCTAACAATGTTGTGTTATAGTTTTCTGTCCCATGTTCAAGATTCCCCATTGTGATTCGATTACCGGGGCATCATACCACCCTGTGCGCTCAAGGTGAACCATGACATAAAAGGATTACAATCTCATGATGTGCAGGTCCTCGGCGTGAGCCCATCATCTTATCTGCTTTTATCTCATCTTTGGATGAGTTATGTAAATTTGTTTTTCGCGCCTCTCAGTCTGCAGAATCGCATTACAACATGCTGTTTTGTAATCTGCGTGTAACCTTCGGTGACCTTCCGATGTTACATTTGGAATTGGAAAAGCTGCTGCGTGATCTGTTAAAAATTGTAATCTCTTTATTTCAGCAAAACAACAAATTCCGTCGATTAAATATGCACGTAGCCAAATCCGAAACCGCTAGTACCAGGCCGAGCGCCAAGCTAATCGTATATCCGAGAAATGCGATGTTCGATGAAAAAGTTGACATATTCCACGCCCTGATCTGTATCCACAATATCAAGTTTGATCTTGTCCACAACTTTTTCTCTCCCGTTTCATTAGCCTACGACAATGTAAGGCGTAGACTGTGACGCGATGTTTACCAACTTCAACTACCCCCTCCTCAATCCCAACCTCATCTAGACTATAGCGGTGTGCAGCTGATGAAGTTTTGCAATGCCACGCCGCGCCTCTGGTGAGGAGTACCTATCCCAGAGGCAAATGCACGCACCAAAACTGAAATAAGATTACGAGAAGAAGCATCCTTCCTTCAGATTCATTGTTACAGCTAACCCAGAGTAGCACTTCATTTGTAACGGCAGCCCGTTTCCTTATTTCACTCCATCGTATACACCTAATCAAGATCATGTGAGCCAAGTTCCCGGTGTCAGAATAATCTTTGTTACAAATTTTGTATGACAAGCTTCCTCAAGCCCAGGGTTCTTTGCCAGCCACGTGCGATTATTTTGACCTTGGCCTGAAACCAGCTGACGCGAATTTACGAGTGATATAAGGTATTATTTCTCTCTTTTTCTTTTCTCTTTTGAAGGGAATAAAAAAGAGAAAATAACACGTTTCTGACATGATGCGATAAGTGGGGGTTGTCCCTCTTGACACGTATATACAGTAGTTCCAAATCGCCGCGTAGATGGCGGTTTTTTTTATCTCTTTCCGTTATGATATTGCCATATAGGTACTTCGCTTTACGTTACGGCACAAGGTGCGATATGATCACAAAATGATGTATCATGTCAAGAATGGCCAGGGTTGGTACTGTAATCACGACTGTGCCGCCCAACTCATCATTTGACCTTGACGACTCAGGCATTATTGATCGCACTGTTACTGCTTGATACACCAATAAGGTCTTAGTCCGGCCTTGCAATTTGGAGAACCTGACCGGGACCAGAACTCTTTTATGCTGTAAGAGGAACAGTCAAATGATTTTGGTATCCTCGTGAGTAAAGTGGAAATGCGGATGGATACTCGTAAAAAATTAGAGGTCCGTTAATGTGACAGTATAATGCCTCCAATGGGCACGATGATGTGATTAGAGGGCGCAGCATGCCTCCTTCTCACTATTGACTGACAAGTGACTGTCAAAGGAAATATGTTTTGATCGCATTGCGACTTGGCCAACCACTTGTCTTGTTCCTATAAGTCAAGTCCTTGTCAAAGGCGCGGTTGAGCGTCCTATGGCGTGTTGTAATGGATAGTGCGAGAACCAGCTTGGTATCGGCATCATGCAGCGCAAATGCGCGCGAATTTTTTTCTTGAGATTTATCTGTTTTGGCACTTCTTTCTTGGGTTCCCCATAATTAGGCGTACTACATAAATGCTTCAGCAGTCAGCAACATAAGGTACACCAATTTTACGCAATCGGGCTCCCGAGCGCGCGCCTTTTTATGTGGCTTCAGGGCTTCTTGGTGTCAGAAACCTGTGTTTATGTTTTTTGTTACGATTTTGGCAATAAATTCACAGCAGGGCTGCATTAAGATTGATCAGTTTTACAGCTTATCCCAAGCAGAGATGGGACCTGCGGCGGTATTTTGTCCTGAAGTCAGAACACAAAAATAACAAAACAACTTTGTGCGTTGTAAATTGCACAAGCCTCCAGTTGCGAGGTAATAATATGCGTTCATCTGCTTGTTCTGTTTTTGTACAATTTTCACTTCTTCTGATTTAGGATTGGTATGTAATTCTCGTCATTTGGGAAGCGTGAACACCTGCGCCGAAACTATAAAACGATAATATAAATTTATTTATTCGCATATGGACACATCTAAATTCCATGTTGATTCCTTTATTTCTGCGGGGTATGCACCCCAACGCACATCTGCTGCTCTCTGTCATTCAAACCACTAATTCTCAAAATTCTTACTCTCTCTCTTCTTTTTGTTATTCGTGTGCATCTATTCTTTTTTCGTTATCTCAGGCATTTCTCATTGAAACGTGTACTATCGTTTGGTTTCAATTTATATCTCCATAACATATATAAATATACCTTTCACAATCCAAACATAAATCTCAAAGCCCACTTTTAGTTTGGTGGGTTGTGCGAGTGTGTGTATGATTGCATTTTACTAACGAGCGGCCATTTTTCTCGAATCTGCCTATTATTTTCCATGACTGGTTTTTCAAGAGAGGGTCAAAACAGTGCAAAATGCAATTTTAGCTCGCCTGTGTGATTGATATGGCTTTGAAGACCTTCCACAGGCTCTTGTGTTCGCTTTTGAGAAGTCATCTTTCTTATTATTAGCAGAGCATGACTTTTTCTATCCTTGTAGCTATATATACAACTTCTTCTGTAAGCTACAAAAAATGCTCGATATTTTTGTCATGCATGCTGAAGTTGGTGGTCCGTTTACAAGTTACAAGAAATATTCCCTCAAATCACATCATCAAAATATTTTTGTAAAAAGTATTATAATGGGATTTAATTTCGTCATGCCTTTCATGTTTATTCGTTTTACATTTGACAAAAATTCACCCATGTCAAAAGAGCTATGCATTTCTGCCAATAAATTAAAATTAGTCAATTTTCATTTGTGTCGGCTTCCATCATAATGGTGCGGTTTCGGCGGACAACAAAACCCGTAAAAACCGCACTAAGTAAATATAAAACTGTTTTACATTATTCAATTGAATATGTATTATTCAAGCGTGACTTGTACCAAGTGTGGGCACTTCAAATGGTGTGTAAAGTAGATTTTTATCTGCGGTCATAAATTAACAGATCATTGCGCCGTGCAAAAGTTGCGATCAGAGGATCTCCTACAAAGTCATCGAAACGTTTCGCGGCGTATAAGTTTTGTTTAAAAATTGTTATCCAAGTTGACTTTTGGGCTGCACATATCTTCTCTCACGATAATAATATGCATAATATCATGTTGGCAGGCACTGCATACCTAGGCAGTTGTCTGCAACGTTTAGGTGCAATCATACGGTATCACTATCACCAGTGTTTCTGGAAATGAGTTGGTCTTCCTAAAAATAGGGTTTGCGGTTTGTCTGATTTGCGGTTTGCGATCTGTGAGTGTCCCACATGAAATGAAAAACGTAATGCAAAAATGCACATGCAACGCTGTCTGCCTTTGTCCACAGACGGCCTGTGCACCAGAGCATCATCAGTGCATCTACGTTGACCGCACATATGATATATACATCACCACCTCAGATCCGCAGCACCAACAACATTTCTTGCGTTCTGTGCCCACAGCCGACACGCATGTTCATCCAAACACGCACAGACAGCTAGGGTGATGTGACGTGACGCGCCATTAAATTATTTATGATCTGTTTACAGTATGGATGTTATCATGCCCATGCACATAGGTACGCACACCTGAACAGTGATTTCTGGTTGTGTTTCCTTGCTTCAGGGGATAAACTTCGCGCATGTCAAGCATTTTGAGACACAATTGAACAGGCCTGTTGGACCTTTAAGCTCAACCCTTTGGACCCAGCATGGATGGATTGGGAAAAAGGACCCGCACTTGAAATCTGCGATTCCACACGGACCACCGCCACCAGTAACCGAGTGGTGCTTATGTACAATCCTAAGTTCCGAATAATGTTGTCCAATATTTCCTGTCCTATACCAATGTTGCATGTCCTGTTTACCAAACCGTAATTGTAGTTATTACAACCTTGAGTCATGAGCATGGACATGAACTACCGTGAGCCATAAGCTGTAAGTCAGCGTTTTTATGGGTTCACAGTGATTGTAAAACATCTGATTCACCCCCCTTGCATAGCACCCCTTAGGGCCTGTGTGCCCTATCCCCAAAGTTTTACGGCCTTATGGCAGGCACAATGTGGTTGTTCATATTCATTACACTTATTTATTTATTTATTATTTCAGCTTATTATTTCATGTGTTTGACCTTATTGTTGTATCATGCGCTTCGTCAGACAGGTGCTTGTAAATTTTGCGACATGTGGCATCGAATTGCCAGCATGCGTGACTAGACACAACCGTTAAAAATATATAGGCAGAGCATTCCAGAAACTGTCCAGATTG
Source organism: Rhynchonema sp. JSB1_4 (assembly GCA_030248065.1). Taxonomy (NCBI): domain Eukaryota; kingdom Metazoa; phylum Nematoda; class Chromadorea; order Monhysterida; family Xyalidae; genus Rhynchonema; species Rhynchonema sp. JSB1_4. The sequence goes on from JASAMV010006451.1 coordinate 21,617, forward strand.
AAAATCAGTAATTCAAAGGCTTGCAAATTTACTGCATGGTCTTAAGCTTTCAACTTTCTCCGCTCAATCCTTCCACCAAAATCCTTATCCACACGCAATATAAGTCACTCTCCCTGCAACTTTTTCCCTCAGACCAATGCCATACGCTAATACTAAGATGCATGAAAGATTGTAATGAATCCTTCGGTTTGCTAAATTTACCACCACAAATGTGTACACGCATAAATTCCGTGACATACTTTTTCTGCAGCTTATAACGACAAAGTAGTGCGCTGTTTTCCAGTTGGCTGATTACAGAGAACTTCGGCTTAATTGACCTTGAAATGCGTACGCTTGTACTACGATCAGAACACTGCTGCTTTTCCAAATCGCGAACTTTTGATATAAATTGTCACCAAACTGTGATGCGCAAGATGACATAAAATTCATTTCACGCCTGTTTGCGGTTTCACGCCAATATCTCCTGCTTGGAGCGCATTATGGAATTTGGTGGTCGCTTTGGATCACCACAAGTATAATGTTTTATGAACACATCGTTTTCTCGTGAAAGTTCGCTGTGCCATTATGCCATCGAAAAAACAGGCTAATTCTAATGCCGTCGACGCGAATAATAGTCGAATTTCGTGCCAGTGCTGCTTTACCGCATGGTCTATCCTTCAACGTGTATGTATGTAATGGCTCACGCGCGCCCGCACGAGGCGTGGACACGTATGTAAGCACACAGCCCCAAAACTGAGGTGCCCCGAGCGCAAGTACTGAACGCGCGCGTTGCATCAACGACATTGGAATAAGCCAAAAAACATCGCGAGACACCACGGCCATTTATAATACTGAAAGAACAAGCGATGCTTTGAAAACAATACCTGCCGTCATGCGACCCAGTTTCCGTGTTCCCAACTCACTGTTCACAATTATGTTGCAATGTTTTTTCATCCGCTGGTTTATCAGTTGCTGTTTCACGGATCTTATTATGGACCTAATTTTGTTTCATAAGAGAAACATGGCCAAACACGTAGGAACCAAATGTGGGTGCCTTTTTACGCTGACACCAACTGACAAGCGTGTGTTTGTATTTTTTATTTCATTACCATTTATTTTTCCCTGCAACCCCTTTGGTTCTGACATCTGGCTGGCTGGTTGTGGGGCGTGGTAAGCCAGATAATTTGATCAAGAAATTACGTTACCAGAACAATAACAATGAATAAGTGAATAAGGAAACGCTTGTTTGTTTGTTGTGCCTAAAATAACAATGTGAAAATGTCGACCTGAGACAACAATTTATTTTTTATTTCCTGTGTCGCAGGATTTGGTAATTTGCTAACAAAGCTCGCACATATCCGGGTTCCAGCTTTCATTTTCACACATTTCATATGGCTCGGTCACAATAAGTTTCAGTTTCAGGTCTTGTCCAGAACAGGAACCTGGCCCTTCTCACACCAGCAAAAAAATCGCGCTAATTTTCTTGTTCACGCTGCCAATTTCAGTATATGTATGCACTGCAGTGTCAATTGTCATGATCAGTAATTAGTTTATTCGATTATTTTTTATTTCGATGCATCGATTTCTGATGCGCGCAATCAACCTGCTGTCAATCTCTCATTATTATACAGTATCTCTTGCCATCTGTGAATATTTTTTCCACGCGTCTGTTTGAACTTTTATGAAAAAAGGCAATTTGCACGTTTTCTAAACCTGAACCTGCCAATCAAAACTAAATATTTTAGAAAAAACTGGAACACCAGCCCGCTAATTTTCGAATAGAGCGAATTGAATATCACGTTTTCCACTTGAACGGTTAACAATTAATGGATAAATTTGGGAACCGTTCACACTTGCTGTTTAATAGTTAAATCCCCCACACAATTTTCAAATGAAAATATGTTTTCAAGCATGATTTTGCAAAATTATTTTCGTATAGTCGTCCGCTTGATCAGGTTTGTCAGTCACCTGTTACATAAGCGGCGTTCGAAATGTGTAGATATGGTACATAAGCAGAGTCAAGCCAGACCAAAACTGTCGCCAAAACAACCTTTACGGCGCCTTTGTCAAACTCCCAAGGCGTTCCTACACAGACAGTTTGCTGTTCAGAACAATGACATTTTATAAAAACAATATAATTGGTTGCGCGTGCATGCCCCATGCATATATAGGATATTACCTGTCATTTTACTCATAAACTCTCATATTTCAACAAAACTGCTTCGCGTCATAACCTTGAGGCATTTTTGATCTCCGTATAAAAGGTCGTTGTTCCAGCAAAGCGAGCGCTATCTATATACTCGGCATCATTAAAATAATAACAATAATAATGTTATATATTATTAATTTCGGGCATTGTTTCGGTGTGTTTGAATTTTTGACAATTTTCTCGATTATAGCTGTATTTATTGCGTCGTTTTCCCAGCTGTTTTATGGGTTTTTATTATTGTTTTGACAATAAACGATTAGATCGACAATGGAATTTCCATGATGACAAATCAAAATTTTTATTCAGGTAATTGTTCCTATAATGTACCTTCCTGTAAGTCTGATGTTTCTACCTTATGACACCCAGATTTGTTTATCCAAAAAACTATACCAAAAGCGACGCCCCATAAAACCAAAAGGGCCTCACCTTTTGGCCCGTAAACCCCAGCAATTAGCTTCATCTGATGCTTAATCGTGCGAGTGTGGCTTATATGTTATTATTTTTTGTAAATATTTGTCCTTTTATCCCGAGGATTAGCTTCGGTTTTCGTCCATTTATCCAAATCCAACATGCCTACCTGGGCTATAAAACATCCAGGTGTTTTGCATCAGAAATTACCTTCAGGCGTTCAGGCCCATAGCCTTATGTGGGCTAAAAGTCACTTGATTTCCTAAAGCCCATTCATGTTCAGTTCAAGAGGCTCTTCAAAAATCACTCAGCTTTTGTTTCTGAGAGGCTGCAACGTTTATGTTGCTGTGCACCAAAAACGGCAGATGCTGTATTCCATTTTGGTCTCCAAATAGAGGGCTCTCTGCTTCACATTTATAATTGCACCAGGAGCCCATGTCTTTCTTCCTTTTATTTTCATTTTTTCTACAATTACGCCTTCTGTTGATACAATAGAAGAGAAAATATGAAGAATAAGGATGCAATGTGCCCAAATAATCTCAACTAATCAACGCTTGCTTGGCATTCGATGGGTTTAGGACGGTAAGAGGGGTGATTTTTAGTGACGCGCAACTTGAGAACCAAAACAATGGGGAGGTGTGTGGAGGAGCTTCGACTCTCTGATTAGCTGCTTACCTAAGCGAACCCCCGGTGATTTTGGATTCCGTGTGAACCATTTTTTTGTTTTCTTGCGCCATTTTTTGCTGGTTTCATGCGTAATTTTGCGTGTCCTGACATGTGTTGTGGTGGGTCGGAAAATATGAGGTGTCCTTTTTGTACCATAACTGAAAAGTACAAAAGAGGCGCCCAAATGGCGACTAATTTTCTCACACTTCATTCTATGATGTATATTGTGGTCCGAGAATTATTAGTAAATGTACATACATCCAGCACTCTCCCGAACAATAATAACTTGATGCCCTCTAGGTGTCCCTATGTTCGCTTGTCATGTACACATGCATTATCTAATTTCACTTTCGGCGCAGTGGGCGGCCATAACTACCCGGGGGCCCAGCGGGCCCAGAGGGCCCATAGGGCCCATAGTGTTTAAGGATATAATGCAGATTTTTCAAAAAAGGCAGAAATAAGAATTGGAATTACAGGGTGTCAACTAAACATGCCCACGTGCATCAAAAATGTGACCGATGCAGATTTTTTGCGTTTTGTGGCGCGTTCGGGCCCCCAGGTAGAAACTCTGGGCCCCATTGATGCAATTTAGCCATTTCTGCCTTTCTAATGTATTAACTTTCGCGCGCGCGCGAAATATCGATTTTTTGGGGCCCCCTGGGCCCCCAATTCGAGCAATATTTTGTTTTTCATGCAAATCTGCGTCACTGCGTTTGCAGGTGCATCCGGTCGTGCATGCCGCGTGCACGCGCGTGCAGCAGTGTCGTTTGAAATGACAATGAAGAAAATTACAATTGAAAAATGTCAGTTGGGCGAATATCATTCTCGTGATATATTGCGCACAAGTAGGTCTGTAAATTGATCAGATATGTACGTATATGGATATGTATGGGGAGAACAAGGCTGCAATTTCAATTATGAGCAATAAAATGTAAGCAAATGTAAGGTTGTAACTGTTAACGGCACAATAACATTCACATTTCAAAGTAACAAAAAAACATCAGTTACTTGGCCAACCACGGAATGAAGTCAAATCAAAAGTCAGTCACTCAATCACTCAGTGAGTCATCGCTGTCGCTCTGCTGAGCAGTGGGAACCGTGGCCGGTTCACCTTTAGGCGGTTTGAACCAGGGCAATTTGTCGATTTCACAGCCGAAGAATTTGTACAGTTGCAGAAGTGTCAACTGTTTTTTGTGTGACGGCTTCGTACCTTGTAGCATTGCGAGTGACGGGACATGCAAAGCCAGCCAATTGTCGCCTGCACCGTATGGGTCGTCTTCGGGTTCCTTGCAGTCCGTGATGTGCACGTACGGGTACCGCTTGAACACGCACTGGTGGTCAAAGTGCACGACGTGATGAGCTTGCACCAGTTTTCCATCGTCATCGATTCGCTTGTCCTCCCTGGTCACGAAAAACAGTCGTTGCTGCTTCGTTCCCTCCGTGCTGTGGATGACGAATTTCTGAAAAGGGAAGGACGTGTGTGGTAAGTGTGTCTCCATAACCGTACAAACTGCAAGTGTTATTCCCATTTGCTTACTAACGTCGCACGTGACACATCGACCCCTGACAATATCGCCAATGTCCGATCCGGGGAACGTTTTTGATTCAACGTCCAAATCGTCCAGTTTGATCGTCACCTGCAAGCCGCCGAATGCACTGTTGTTAATTAGTTACACAATTTTAAAAAATTGTTTATTGTTTTGCAACCTTCTGTCCCGTCACTGTGTGCACATCAATAGTTCGGCTTGTGCACTGTTCTGGCGCAGGCTCGATGCCGCACTGTGTGACCTCGTCCAGGACGAATGCATCCAGGTACATGAGCACCAGGGGGACGTGGGTCAAGTGATGACGTCCTGGTTCGTTGAGTGCTTTGGCCATTTCATCGTTCATTTCTGCAATGAATGTTTGTAATGTAACTTGTAATGTTTTACCTTCATGTGCATGCTGTCCACTGCACTGTACCTGTATTCCTGTCGTAAAACACCATGTTTGGCTGTTTGTGCCAATCGGCTGGCCCGTATGGGAGCGTGCGTCGGATTGGTGGGATCATCATTTGCCGCACGAGCTCCTCGTGCTCGAATCTGTTCAGCCTGACACCGGAGTCTAAAAATGAACGATATGTAGTTTCAATGACAGATACATACATACATATGCTGGTGTCTCACCGATTTTCTTGGCTCGTCGCAACAACCATTTGTGCGCTTGTGGTGGTGCGTTGTATGGAAAATCGACATTCGACCTCTGTCTTTGTGGATCGTGCAGCACGTGGTTTGGCATGTCCGGCAGCGGCGGCGGTGGTGTTGGCGGCGGAACTGGAAGTTTCCAATTGTGTATTTATCATTCGGTTTTTTTAATTGGATTTCACCAATTTGACTTACTTCCTAGACGTTGCGCAAGGTCGGCAGTCTCGAGCACTTCGTCTTCCATTTGCCGGTTCGTTTTCGCCATTGCAGCGCGCATCTACAAGTTGTGGTGCTTGTCATTTTATGGTTTCCGTGATGCTGGACAGCCTTACCAGTTTTTTTCGGCTCTGTCGGCATTCCAATTGTGTCGGTTCTCGCTGCCTCTGGACACGTTTGTCGGCCCCACTTACCGCTAATGGCATCGTCATACCTACAAATGTGTGACACAATATGACATGCCAAACAGAAGTGACGCAACATGGAACAAACCTGATGTTTCCCTTTGATTGCATCCTGCAGCACGCACTGTGTCTTGCAGTCCGATGTCGACCAGTTGTTGTTGGAATGTGGTCATGTGGTCTAGTGTCATCCGTGGCTCTGGCAGTCTGCTCCTCAGTTTTTCACTGAGTGGCCGTCTGATTCTGTAAGTAACTAATTATTTTCTATGCCGATCCTGCAGCCGGTGGCAACCACCCACAGTACCGACGATTGTTCTATTGCGAACACGTCGCAATTGTTGCTCTCGACTTGTGCCAACGCTCCGCTGACCATTGCCGTTCTTGCTGCTGATGGTAAGAATAAACACAAAAAAACCAAACTTACCACCATGACCACCATCTTGTACATAATTTTCTTCACGAAACAGGTGAGGGGCGTCGAATCGTTGACCGCAACGCTACTAAAAGATCAAGCATCACGATCGTACATGAACACAATCGCCTACCCCACGACACCGGCGTTGACCAAAAACAAGAAAGGTAACATTATTTAGCGACACATAGATAACACGCATAGTATGTAGTATGAACTCGTGCCATGCTTGAACTTGATACTTAAACCATGCTACAGCCCGAGTCGACACAAGGAGGAACACAAATCGCGGAGCAGAAACGGTGGTGACGTTGATGAGCGAAGACGAGAACGATGTCGCTGACTACGTGACAAACGTTCACCAAGGTTAGTCTTGACTAATGTAGCACAAATCGGCACAGTGAGCTGCATGAAAATAATTAGTTACTTACAGAATCAGACGGCCACTCAGATGAGGAGCAGACTGCCGGCCACGGGGACCACATGACCACATTCCAACAACAACTGGTCGACATCGGACTGCAAGACACAGTGCGTGCTGCAGGATGCAATCAAAGGGAAACATCAGGTTTGTTCCATGTTGCGTCACTTCTGTTTGGCATGTCATATTGTGTCACACATTTGTAGGTATGACGATGCCATTAGCGGTAAGTGGGGCCGACAAACGTGTCCAGAGGCAGCGAGAACCGACACAATTGGAATGCCGACAGAGCCGAAAAAAACTGGTAAGGCTGTCCAGCATCACGGAAACCATAAAATGACAAGCACCACAACTTGTAGATGCGCGCTGCAATGGCGAAAACGAACCGGCAAATGGAAGACGAAGTGCTCGAGACTGCCGACCTTGCGCAACGTCTAGGAAGTAAGTCAAATTGGTGAAATCCAATTAAAAAAACCGAATGATAAATACACAATTGGAAACTTCCAGTTCCGCCGCCAACACCACCGCCGCCGCTGCCGGACATGCCAAACCACGTGCTGCACGATCCACAAAGACAGAGGTCGAATGTCGATTTTCCATACAACGCACCACCACAAGCGCACAAATGGTTGTTGCGACGAGCCAAGAAAATCGGTGAGACACCAGCATATGTATGTATGTATCTGTCATTGAAACTACATATCGTTCATTTTTAGACTCCGGTGTCAGGCTGAACAGATTCGAGCACGAGGAGCTCGTGCGGCAAATGATGATCCCACCAATCCGACGCACGCTCCCATACGGGCCAGCCGATTGGCACAAACAGCCAAACATGGTGTTTTACGACAGGAATACAGGTACAGTGCAGTGGACAGCATGCACATGAAGGTAAAACATTACAAGTTACATTACAAACATTCATTGCAGAAATGAACGATGAAATGGCCAAAGCACTCAACGAACCAGGACGTCATCACTTGACCCACGTCCCCCTGGTGCTCATGTACCTGGATGCATTCGTCCTGGACGAGGTCACACAGTGCGGCATCGAGCCTGCGCCAGAACAGTGCACAAGCCGAACTATTGATGTGCACACAGTGACGGGACAGAAGGTTGCAAAACAATAAACAATTTTTTAAAATTGTGTAACTAATTAACAACAGTGCATTCGGCGGCTTGCAGGTGACGATCAAACTGGACGATTTGGACGTTGAATCAAAAACGTTCCCCGGATCGGACATTGGCGATATTGTCAGGGGTCGATGTGTCACGTGCGACGTTAGTAAGCAAATGGGAATAACACTTGCAGTTTGTACGGTTATGGAGACACACTTACCACACACGTCCTTCCCTTTTCAGAAATTCGTCATCCACAGCACGGAGGGAACGAAGCAGCAACGACTGTTTTTCGTGACCAGGGAGGACAAGCGAATCGATGACGATGGAAAACTGGTGCAAGCTCATCACGTCGTGCACTTTGACCACCAGTGCGTGTTCAAGCGGTACCCGTACGTGCACATCACGGACTGCAAGGAACCCGAAGACGACCCATACGGTGCAGGCGACAATTGGCTGGCTTTGCATGTCCCGTCACTCGCAATGCTACAAGGTACGAAGCCGTCACACAAAAAACAGTTGACACTTCTGCAACTGTACAAATTCTTCGGCTGTGAAATCGACAAATTGCCCTGGTTCAAACCGCCTAAAGGTGAACCGGCCACGGTTCCCACTGCTCAGCAGAGCGACAGCGATGACTCACTGAGTGATTGAGTGACTGACTTTTGATTTGACTTCATTCCGTGGTTGGCCAAGTGACTGATGTTTTTGTTACTTTGAAATGTGAATGTTATTGTGCCGTTAACAGTTACAACCTTACATTTGCTTACATTTTATTGCTCATAATTGAAATTGCAGCCTTGTTCTCCCCATACATATCCATATACGTACATATCTGATCAATTTACAGACCTACTTGTGCGCAATATATCACGAGAATGATATTCGCCCAACTGACATTTTTCAATTGTAATTTTCTTCATTGTCATTTCAAACGACACTGCTGCACGCGCGTGCACGCGGCATGCACGACCGGATGCACCTGCAAACGCAGTGACGCAGATTTGCATGAAAAACAAAATATTGCTCGAATTGGGGGCCCAGGGGGCCCCAAAAAATCGATATTTCGCGCGCGCGCGAAAGTTAATACATTAGAAAGGCAGAAATGGCTAAATTGCATCAATGGGGCCCACAATTTCTACCTGGGGGCCCGAACGCGCCACAAAACGCAAAAAATCTGCATCGGTCACATTTTTAATGCACGTGGGCATGTTTAGTTGACACCCTGTAATTCCAATTCTTATTTCTGCCTTTTTTGAAAAATCTGCATTATATCCTTAAACACTATGGGCCCTATGGGCCCTCTGGGCCCGCTGGGCCCCCGGGTAGTTATGGCCTGTGGTGCAGCATGTCAACATTTCAATTTTCCAATAATACTGTTGCCAAGGTAACTAAGCTTCATGTTCACACTGTGCGTGTGCGTCATGTGCCGTCGCATTTACACCGCAGGTATTTTGAATGCCAGCAGGTCTACCTGGAATACGTGCATGACCTTCACAGTCAGTTGGCTGATGAATTACTAAATCGCGTCATGCTATATTGCAGGTTTTTTCAGAAGCTACATGTCACAAAGCTATAGCAGGGCAGGTCCACTCTGAGCATTACATGCCCGCTCTCCACCGTTCAGCAAGGTCGAACATTATACATACAGGGTGACAGAAAAATAATGAAAACGTCTTCTCAAAGATTGTGGTGCTGGTTGCACGCACAACGCGTTGATCACTGGCGGGTTTCGGCCCCTGCCGTCTAACCCTTGGTTGCTCATGCAGGATGTGCAATACATTTCATGATGCGAAACCAACACCAAGATTCAGGCTCATCAAAAAGAAGGTTTTCATTTTCGTTGTGTCACCCTATATTTGAATATTTTATGCACGTGTGACACGAAATAGCAAGCTGGGCTAACTGACATGAACATATGGCCTGCAACAACCTGCCAGGCTACGAGCAAATGCATTTTAAAATCATTATGGTGTTGCCGTTTTTCAAATGAGTAAACCTTGCTCATGGAATATGCCCATGTTACTTTTCGCATTCGACGCAGAACTAAAGGCGAGCACATTATCTGTCTTTGCTTAATCTTGCACAAGAATGTTATACAATGATGAAAGTCGGCACATGGTCAAGCCAAACCGTAGAATTAAACAAGGTTCACGGAATTTTTAAAATTTTAAAGGTCGCATTAATGCACGAATGTAATTCAGTCACAGTTTGGTCACCAAACTACATATCAATGGTGTCTTTCCTGACAACGACAAAAGTCCGCTGTTTCCATCCATCTTTTCTCTTCCTCTTGTACGCTCCAGCCCATTGATCGGATAGTGCGTTCAAGTAGGATTCCTGCGCATCCGGTTTTGGCTGCGAAGGACCTGCCGCCATCTGGTGGTCTTGGTTGAGTTGATTGGGTTGTTGAGGTGTGCCGGGTGCTACTTGTGGTGCGATGGGTGATGGTGAGACTGCATTCGTGACTGGCATACACGGCCAGAGCGATAGCTGAACGGAAATTCGAACATTAGTGGGCGGGTTTGCCACCAGAATTGAATCTATCTAAAATTGGAAAAGGATAAACGTCGCAGCTGTGTGCAGGAATACCATATATAGACGAAATTTTTAAACGTATGTGGAAACCTTATATGCTACCTATGACTGCAGAACGGCCGTTTTTAAGCGGACGTTAGGGTAGGTCATTTTTGTGTGACAAAATTGTAAAAATACGCTCGTTTAGCCATTTTACGCCGGACCATGTGAGGCGCAAACTCTTGGTGTGAGAACATTAGCTCAATAAGCGTTTTGAATTGAAAGTGATTCTTTGACGCTTCAAAGCTTATTGGTGGTTCTGTCTATCCAACCTTGAATTTGCGCAGCAAGCACACGGGCAGGGCGACACCGTAGGAGAACATGAATAGATGCTGGGGCATGCTCATCAGGGCACTGCTCAACATCGGGTCATGCTGGAGCGACCAGGCGTTCTTCGCCGAGTAATGGATCACCGGCGTCCAAATGATTGTGAGGCCGTAGCGCAGACGCACACAGCTGCAAAATGGAGCGGACGAATGAGCCTGCGAATTACTTAATCATCAAGACTTAATATCAGTGCGCTCATGTACTGGTTTTACACTTAACAAAAAAACAGGCTTTAAAAATGATGCCAGTTCAATCAGAAAAATGACGGGAGTTACGCAAAAGGGACACTTGCAAAAGTGCATGTATCGGTTACAGTTCGTCGTGTGTCGCTTGTTTCGCTGTTTTCTTTCGATTGATATTATTGGTCAAAACAAGTGGTTTGATTATTGATTCTGATGTTTGACATTCGCTCGGCATTTTATATTAGGGTGGCCGAATCGCAAAATAAATAACCAAACGTACAAACGAATTGCGCTCACAATCCGGAGCGTTTGTTTCAGGAACACACGCATTTCCAGCGTCTGCGTTTCGCCCGGATGCTTGAATTCCGCATAGATCGCGTTCGCTTTCAGCATTGTGAATTCGCAGATGAGAAATTTCGAGAAATGCACCGCAATCATGAGCCCGGAGATGACAAATGATAACGGCTGGGGGTTGCTTTGAGACAGTGGTGTCTTGAGAAACGCACGAAAAGCTATGTACGTTTCCGCTGATACATAACTTCCCACACACTATAATACGATTTACTATTGGAACGTTATCCCGTTGTTGAATTGAAACCTTTTCGACAGATTTGCTGCACAAAAGCATTTGTGTGGCAATTCGGTCCAAAAGATTCAATTCAACAACGAGATCACGTTCCATCCACCACTTACTCGTGCTACATGTTTAAGCGCAAGATTGTTTGTTGTCAAAACAACCCCCTGCGCAGCCTTAGGTGTAAGATGAGGCCTGAAAAATCGATCCAAGACCGTCCTTTACATGCATTTTTTTTAAAACCTGCGTTGGACAGTGTGTTGCTGCGACTAGGCATTATTTCTATTTTTCTATTCCAACCGGGACACCGTGCACATCATGGTCCATGGATACCTGGTCGAAACTTGGAAATGTGGCAAGCAAGCATACCTGGCACACATTGTCGTCGTGTGGGTGACGTGTTCGAAACGGTATGCAATCAACATGAAGCAAGTGTACAACAGAACGGGCACTGCCACTGAGACCGTCACGGTGACGATCGCGTGCGTGACCCGTTGATGGTGTGTGGGCATGGCTTGTTGCGGGATCTGATTTTGCAAAGGTTTCATCTGACGTTGCATATTTTAAGTGGCTTAATATGCATATTACATGCCTAGATGGTCATGCGCGGTTTGCCAACAATAGAGGGTTGGAAAAAACTAGCCAATTATCTACCAGGAACGTTCGACAAATGTAGACCCGCTGAATGGCAATGCCGATTATGGTGAATGTGACCACGTAGCTCAAGAAGAAGTAGATCATGTTGCGCCATTGGCATGTCACCGATGTGTGCTGCAATTAAAAGCAAGATCGTCTATCAAATTTGATCGCCGATTTTGCGTGCGTGCTTCTTATAACATAAACTGAATTTTTCGCGGTTAAATAATCTACAAGAAGAAAAATGCCTGCTGTCGCGCGGCAAGAATCAGGATATGGTTCTCGGTATCATGCTGGTCGCATATAAAACACCTATACAAGATTGTTTACTCCCCAAAGTAAAAAGATATCAGTGGTTACGCACAGGAGCAAAAGGCGATTAAAAATATCACCGAAACAAAAGAAAAGCTTATTTGCCAAAAAATGAACAGGATTTAGAAAGAGGCATTGCATTCCTTTCGAAAAGTGAATTAAAAAGCGATACGCCTTCAGGGAACCATATTGCGGCCGATAGCGCAATGAGGCGACAACGGCAAGCTGTCACAGGTTCGATTCGTACTAGTAACGGCATAAAGAGTGGGTAAAACGATTATCCGTTGGCCGCAATATGGTTCCTTGATGGCGTATCGCTTTTTAATTCACTTTTCGAAAGGAATGCAATGTCTCTTTCTAAATCCTGTTCATTTTTTGGCAAATAAGCTTTTCTTTTGTTTCGGTGATATTTTTAATCGCCTTTTGCTCCTGTGCGTAACCACTGATATCTTTTTACTTTGGGGAGTAAACAATCTTGTATAGGTGTTTTATATGCGACCAGCATGATACCGAGAACCATATCCTGATTCTTGCCGCGCGACAGCAGGCATTTTTCTTCTTGTATTTTTGTTTTATATCGAGTAAGCGCATTTTCTCATTCGGTGGACGGAAAATACGTATGATCACACTGATAACTCGTTCACTATACAGAGGAATTCACTATGTAGAGGTTCACCTTGTGGTGGTTTTACTGTATTCATGTTACTGTTTCAAACCTCAATCAAGTTAGAGCTAAAAAGCGATGTCACGATCGGATTAATCGACCCCAGAAACATAAACAGCTGACACATTATTGGAGATCAGATCACTATTTCACTATTTATGCGCATTGATCAATACTGAGTTCCGGTTCTGCTTCCGAAGAGCTCCGGATTCAAAAGCTGATGTCACCCTTAGATTTCTCGACCCCGAAAACCTATATACCGCACGCACTGTCTTTATGATTAGGCCAGTGTTGTGCGACTTATTTGCATGGCTAAATATTGAGTTCCGGTTCCAGTTCCAGTTCTGGCTCCGAAGAGCTTCGGATTGAAAAGCCAATGTCACCATTAGATTTCTCGACCCCGGAAACCTATATACCGCACGCACTGTCTTTATAATCAAACCAGTATTGTGCGACTTATTTGCTTGATAAATACTGAGTTCCGGTTCCAGTTCCAGTTCTGGCTCCGAAGAGCTTCGGATTGAAAAGCCAATGTCACCATTAGATTTCTCGACCCCGGAAACCTATATACCGCACGCACTGTCTTTATAATCAAACCAGTATTGTGCGACTTATTTGCTTGATAAATACTGAGTTCCGGTTCCAGTTCCAGTTCTGGCTCCGAAGAGCTTCGGATTGAAAAGCCAATGTCACCATTAGATTTCTCGACCCCGGAAACCTATATACCGCACGCACTGTCTTTATAATCAAACCAGTATTGTGCGACTTAATTGCATGGCTAAATATTGAGTTCCGGTTCCAGTTCCGGTTCTGGCTCCGAAGAGCTCCGGATTCAAAAACCAATGTCACCATTAGATTTCTCGACCCCGAAAACCTATAAACCGCACGCACTGTCTTTATGACCAGCCCAGTATTGTGCGACTTATTTGCATGGCTAAATACTGAGTTCCGGTTCCAGTTCCGGTTCTGGCTCCGAAGAGCTCCGGATTCAAAAACCAATGTCACCACCGAGTTTCTCGACCTTCAAAACCCCCGATACCGCGGCGGATTTCTCCTCCGATGCATCCCTGAGTTTTGGACGAACATTTTGCCGGAAAAAAAAAGAAAGAAAGAAAGAAAGAAAGAAAGAAAGAAGAAGAAGAACGTTTTTGCACTTTTTGAGAGGCGTTTGGTACCGTAACTCCACGACGCCGGTACCGATCAACGTCAAATTTTGAACGCAGATGTAGGGTGGCCTAAGGCACCTTGTGGTTAAATATTGAAGCAATCGGTGCTTTGTTGTGGAATTACTGGCCAGTGAAAAATTTTGCTGCCGGCACTAACTCCGGACAACCATATGGGACATGCGCTACCGCGCATGCCCCGATACAGGGGAACCAAGCCGAGGTTAAAACAAAACACATGTTGGGATCTGTATGTATTACGATAAGAAATATACCAATACAGATTTAGGTTCACAAACAACAATGTGCAGCATGGTGTATCTTACCTGTGTGTAATCAGGCATGTTGGCCAATTCTAACAGCGAGACGCGCACGCGGTCCATTCCCACAAGCAGAATGATTGTTGAAATCTGCAAGGTCAACTCCATCGTGTCGTTTCTCATAGACTCTGGGGATCGCTATATGCACGTCGCTTAGATTTTTCCACCTGTGGCCTCTTGCAGCCGGGCAGGGCACCAGGCAATCGTCAGTAAAAGTCGAACACTTAGTGCAGCAACTGCCGCAGTCCAACCGTTGTAGTCGTGCAAAGGCATGTGGTGCTTGCTTTCAATTGGAACGCAACTACCGTAACCTGACCAACCTGATAGAGCATCGGTTTGACATCGACCGACAGCGACACGTGTTGTGTCAATGCCCTCAGCCAGACGACTTGGCAGTACACACTAGTCACACTGATTATGACCAGGACACCCATGGCTGTGGGGAATGCGTGTGAAGCGCCAATGGAAATTGTGTCCTTTGCTGTTGAATTCATGGCCTTGCTTTGATTGTAGATCGATGCAACTGATAGTATTCAAACGCCGCCTTGGCAAGTACCGGCGTTTTCCACTAAACACCCTTAATAGAGCCCTCGGAGCTCTTGGATTTAATTTTTTCCTTTTCCTTTAATTTATTTTCATCCATCCATCAGTACACTTCCCAAAACAGTTTAAATTAGTGTATCAGTGACCTAAATTAGTGTATTAGTGCGCTTTTCCGCTGTTTTTCGGTTGTTTTACCACAGTGAAAATCGTCATAACCACAGTCAAGTATGATCACAGAATGTCAAAATGCAATTCTAAAATAATCCTGCTGATAATGGTCAAATCCATCAGTTTTCCGCTTAGATCTCAGAGGTCTGCAAGCGGAAACGTTACCACTTTAACCTCCCCGAGGGCTATAATTGATTTTTTTGGTCGGAGGGCCCATTTCCCACCAATTAAGGGTTTAAGGCTCATGAGCTTTAAATGGAAAACTCCGATAGCGAGACAAGAAGCTGCCGTGTGACAAATGGGGCCAAACGAATGATAGTCGACTCTACCTTTACCAGACTCAGCACACGGAACGCGGCTGTTTATTCAACAGAACTCGTTTATGGGGTTTTCGTACGCAAGTAACATGATGGTGCTATCACCGACTTCGTGACTCCACGTCTGAAACCGGTTACAGACCATGACCACGACTTTTTGTATGGAAAGAGTGCTTCCAGAAGTAAAATTTCAAAAAAAGTCCAAAAGTAAAAGTTTGGTTGCCAGAACTATTAAAGTCGTTTATGGGGTGTTCGCACGCAAGTACGTACGTATTTGGGTTCATTGTTTGGCGCTTGCGCGATATAAAAGAACAATACAAGAAAGAAAAATGCCCCAAGATGCATAAAAGGAAATAATATGGTTTCCTGGCTGACGATGACATAAAAGGACGACACTAGCTTACACCCCCTTGTTCATGTTTCATGAAGCACTGGACTAAACGTAAGTGTGTTCTGAGCTGTTTGGTGCCGAACAGCAGACACTGAACCATATTCCCGGCGCGAACTCTTTTGAATCGACACCCAGCCGATATCGAAACTTATTTCGTTCAAACCTACAGTACATTTCCAGGAAAGGGGTAGTTGCACTAGTGCGCACGCGGGTATACGATTAATTTGCGTGCACGTGCTTGAGAATTATCGACTTTTTGCTTAACTATCGCACGCACCCGCACGCGTGTGACCTAGTGCGTGCTTGGGCGTGGGAAAGTCACAAAATGCAGCCGGTTAAGTACTGCCCGCAAATTAATCGTACGCCCGCGTGACACTAGTGCAGCTACCCCTTTCCTGGAAATGTACTGTATATATGTAGACAGCTGCTTCCTTTTTCAACCTCGTCTTCGGTTGCGCACGATGATTCAACAAGAAGAGGAGTAAAGAGAATAGTGCATTCTTTCAATATCAAACACTGTTTCTAAATGAGCGCTCCATGACCCTGTGTCTCTGGCAAAACAGCACGCCCCGGGAATATGGTTCAGTATCCTGCTGTTCGGCACCAAACAGCTCAGAACACACCTACGTTTAGTCCAGTGCTTTGTGAAACATCAACAAAGTGGTGCACGCTAGTATCGTTCTTTTATGTCAGTCGTCAGCCAGGGAACCATGTTTCTTTTATGCCCCTTGGGGCATTTTCTTTCTTGTTAATTGCTCTTCCATTGATTTTTTACTCATGTAAGCAAGCTTTTCGTCTATCTCGCGTGTCTATTGGATGGAAGTACGGCATTGAAAATTCTTGCAGACAAAGTTTGCTGACTGACAAGCCAAATACTGCGCATCAAGCGGTACCGCACTCTCAGCAAACTTTGAACATTTTTGTTGTTTGTTGTATTAATTACCCCCGCGCCTTCGACGCGTAACCAACACCACTACCCCAAAAAAAACCCGCAAAAACGCATGCTAATCGATATACATATCAGATATACCAAGATCAAAAAAACAACCAAACCACAAAAACCAAAAACACACCAAAAAACCAAAATACACCACCAACAAAAATAATTAACATTATCAAACAACACAATAAATAAAAAAATCACAAAAAAAAAAAAAATCAAAAACCCTGAACGGCACCATTGTAATCTTGACAAGCGGGAAAATGTCACTGTCACTCAGGACTGTCACAAACGACATGTTGTCAACAATATTTCAGTGTGAGTTTTGCATTGATCAAATTAAGCGATCTACATACGTATCTCTCTGATCCAATTTGTCCATGCACGTGCATATATGTACTTGTATATAAAATCCTAAGTCACGCACGTGCATTACGGAGGTTCAAGGCTCCCAAAGAAGTTGAAAACATATTGTTACTTCACGTGACAACACGGTTCCCATGGTTTCGGTCATGCTCGGCTCTATACTTTGTGCTGACGAAGGAAAACAGCGACAATGGTGATTTATGCACAAAGAAGTTTTCAAAAAAAACAGTGATCATCTACATACATGACACAGATGTTTGCTTGTGGCAGCGTTGGTCAAAGCCTAATGACGAACACCAACCGGCCTTATACAAACACAAAACGGACTGTTTTGTCGCCCGCTGTCTTGTCTCCGGATGCTTAATCAGAAGTATAATACATGACAACCAGTTATGTATATCGCTAACGAGCCTCACGACCCAACACGTGCGCCATTGTGCAATTGTACTATAGAATTGAACTTTGCTTTTATTTTTGGAGTAACTGCGACGCACAATTATGGACACGAATTGGCGCTTACATGTATGTATATGATGTTAAGATCACCCCTGTTCGTTAACAGTTCAATTCTGAACACCGGTGGGACGACTTGTGGCACAATTGCATTTGAGCATTTTGCGTCAGAAAAAACCCTTGAAGAATGAAAAAATGGGACTGCAATAGTGCATCCAAACATTTTACACCCAAACACTCTAACATAACTATTAACCCAGGGCCTATAGTTATAAGTTTTCGCAGATTTACGCGTGTGTCCAACAAATTGCAAGTGATGCTTTGTGTTGAGACGAGTCAGGGAAAGCACACACACAACAGCAAATGTGCAGCTCTTCTGGCCAATGAAAAATCAATCACCATAATAAACCACTATGTTTCTTGATGGATATTGTTTGCTTTTCGACTGACTGTGTTGGTTTACGTGTCTCCTGGCAACCATCAGCAAGCACGGTGGTATTTTGCTCCAAAACAATAGCAGCATCAAAGTGCACAGTGTATCTGCCCATGTACACCTACCGCGACCGATTCGATTCCATGAAATTAAGCACACACACATTAAAGGGCTCGGGACATAACCGAAGGAAGGGTAGCAGGACATATTGTTATACACCGTTGGAAAGCATTCCCACAGCCTATGTCACGCACAAATTTTAAGCCCCTTGGAGCCCCTCGCTATCTCTTGGTAGAGCGACTTTTCGTTCCAGAAAAAAGTGAATTTTTGCACAAATTGGAACGACCGGTGCAGAAACCCCAAATGAGTTGAAGGTCAAGTAACACATGGATGGGATTACAACAGCTTCTGAATAGCTTACCATCATAACTTCAGTCGCTCAAAGCATTGCTTCACACGGTGAGGGTGCGAAACGTTCCAAAAATCGGCCTTATTTTTCGAGAACACAAGTTTGTCCCTAAATTTTGAGGCCACGCTTAGCGCTGCGGAAATAAGAATGCAATGGGGAAATAGAGCATCGTCGAAAGTTCCAGAAAATAAGGTTTTTAAATTTTTTAACTCATGGCTGGCTCTGTGACAGGCCTAAAAATCCATTAAATTGCCGCTAAATTAGGTGGTTACATTCATCGCCAGAATTGCGACACATAAAGGCCACAGACTGTATCGGATTCGAAACAAAAAAAATGAGAGAAACGTCTGGTTTAGCAACCTGTCAAGGTCCGAAGACCACAAGGGCTACAGATCTCTCTGGGCAGCCATACTAACCTGAATACGATATTCAGCTATAAATGCTTATTGTTAACAACTATTGTAAATGTGACAGCACCAAACAATGTATCCCGCGAGTAGCTGTCGAACGATATATAACAATCCCCAACAAACTCTTTCGCTTAAGGGCAGAGGTTAAACAATTGCTTTTTTGACGATTCTGGAATGAACCGTCACGTCACCGTGTGCGATTTCGGAATTTTGACCGTTTCTTGTCCACAGCAAGAGATAGTAT
>JASAMV010006453.1:0-76223 GCA_030248065.1 Rhynchonema sp. JSB1_4
CTTCTGTCTAAGGTTTGAAAGTTTGTGTTAATGTCTCACAGTTGATCGCTGACAATGGTGTGTTGTATTTGTTTCTAATAATCTGGCCAGCAGTATCTAAATATTGACTGGCAAATCATTATCTTTTAATCTCATCGAACCAAATGAAGCACCTCTCACATTGGGCTACTCTATTTTACTGTCGTCGTCTGTTCCAATCCGTCTTCCCGTTATTTCTTTTTATCTGAATCATAGCTCCATGATAACCGGGAAAACTATTAACTTATCACGGGATTTGACCAAGTTGAAACATTCTCCCATGATTTCACTTTGTATCGGAAGGTCACATGGAAATAATCATTTTTATTCGATTTGATCATTTTTTGAAGCTGGAAACTGAAAATATGCATGACGAAAATGTTCAATTTCGAGAATTGTTAAGGCTATGCAAAACCATACAATAATTCTGTTGATGCTTGCGCACATACCCGTGTTTTACACGAAGTAAAAAAAAGAAAGAAAGAAAGTTGGTGGCATTTTAATCGGGCAAATTAATACTCAACTAATCTGCGCATTGATGCATTATGAAAGCTCTTGAATCCAATTTGTGGAAATACGTCCTTGTAGAAACGACGAAAGTTGAATGATACTACAGGTAAAGTATTTGTCCGGATTGGCAATGCGCGCATAATTTTCTGAAGCCTGGTCGGCTCAATTTGTTTCAACTTCCTCGCGCTCCCTGTTGTAGATAAACTGCTTCAAATGCATGTGAAGATGGTAAGTTGTTGCATTCACTTCACTTTGATTGAATTTCATTTTTAATTTTTTAAAGAATTTTACTCGCAAACAAAAATCCTACCTGAGTTTAAAAAATACGTGATGGCCCAGTTTAATTTCATCATCTTCACACTAAATAGTCTCCTGAAAAAAGACAATTGCTGAATTTTATTGGTTTTATATAGGTTAAATGAAATTTAATGGTGTCGCAACTCTTTGTACTGCTGTAACCGTTTGCCTAAAAAACAATTAACATAGAAATCATTGCTTGTGCACTAATCCGGAAATATCACATACCTCTAAACCTTCTAACATGGCCATTTTTCCTTGAACCAATTTGTTCGGTTTTGCAGTTTGGAATGTTGTTTCTGCTGTACGTGTCTTGGAAAGTCAAAAACACACGGTTATTTTGGCAAGCAGTCGACCTTGAATTCCATTCTGATTGACAATGAGAAGATATCTTTGAGCCTGCTGTAAGAATAGTTGACCCGATGCTGCTGGTATAAATATTGGTCGCACAATGACCATATAAGAATTCATCAAATCAATCCTGATTTTCACGTTCACTCACTCCTTAAAATCCTGTGCAGTTGCAGATTGCATGCTCTCGATAATACGGCCTTTTGAGATAAAATGAGATCATATACGATGAGTGAATCACAACAAACAATGTTTAAACAACCAATCAGAAATACGTTTACCAATTGTGCGTATTAATCTTACCAAACATTTGCTTTCTCTTAAAATAATCGAAGCTTGTGCCTACTTTACGCTCCTCCTTCTCCATCAGGTAAATGGCAGAACATTGAGATAGCAGATCAACCACGTCGCCCACCACAGGTAATGCGGAACGTTTCACAAAGGTTTCTCTCCACGTCAAATGTGGTGTGCGTAAGTCGCGCACAAGCTAACGTCATTGTCCCTCAAAGCAACTTTTCAAAGATAAATTCTGACAGTTTTAACGTGGTTTTTATTCTGTTTGATCGTTGTTTCTTTGCTACCGTTGGACATAAACAGTTGAACTTGTTAGAAACAAAGCATGCACATGGCTTTCCCGCTTTAACCACTGAGCTAACAACAAACACAAAATTTTAAGAAACAACACATTATCGTAAACAAGCAATCAGAAACACAACCCCTGATGGCGCGGTATTTGTAATCTGTACAAAACATTTTCCTCTGAATATAGATCTAGTCGTTTCCCAACCACAATACCACAAGGTAGCAACCCTTCAAAAGTTCGTGTTGCTTTCTCTTTTTCTTCGCTCATCAGAGCTCAGGTCAGCTGACGAGGTTGAATGATATTTGAAGTATAAACTAAGCTTGGCTGCAGCACCAGGACTCATAGTTTCAAAAACAATCTTTTATGGTGATAAGAATCTGCCTTTGTTCACTGAGAGTCTGCGGTCAGCGAACTATTCGTCCTAGATCGAAGACGTGAAGTGGTGGTGCCCGAAATCTGTAGGATTTTTGTATCCTTAAATTTAACGCATGTTGTGTGCAATCTCAATGCCCCTCTGGGAACACAAAACAGTTAGGCCCAGGGGTTGTTTCAAAAAAAAAAGCGGCTAATTAAAAAAAAATTTAAAAAAAAAAAATTTTTTTTTGAACTTATATCCGGCTTTTCTTTTTTTAAAATAAAAAGTTGCCCTAAAATGGGCTGAAATGTCCAAAACCGGCCTTTTTCGAGGCAAAAAATTGGCACTCTTCTCTGTGGACGTGACAATTTTTCCAAAATCGCGCCTGCGGCGCCCTGTATTGTCCCCAAATCCGTACAGGGATGCGCGGGGCTGGTCTTTTAATAGTGATGTGGCACCCATAATGTACTACTGCATGCTGCTACACATCTAGCAGATGCAGGTATGGCGCAAAACCGGGCACGCAAAGTCGATCTGACACGCAATATTTTTGGGCTGTAATCGATATTTTGATGGTCGTATATCAGATATTCGGCATTAGATGTACATTAAATACGTTGTACAGCATGCTACATATATTAGAGTAACACTGTGACAACATCAACCTCCATTGGTCGGAGACCATAGAATCTGCACAATACTACCGTGTATCACCGCACAAGTCTGTGTCTCAGGCGAAAATTTTTCAATTTTTTGAAAAATATGTTGTATCTATTTCATTTATTCTGAAACGTCGTTTGCAACACTTTGTATAAAAAAAATTTTTTTCAAAAAAAAAAAATAAAAAATTTATTTTTTAAAAAAGCTTGTTAATAAAAAAAATTTTTTTTTCAACCCTGGTTTGGCCTATCTTCTTTTGATCAGAAGACCTGCATAATTTTGTGAAGCTCATGGATCCAGATCTATAGAACTTCTAACTGGATGGAGCTTTCACAGTGTAACAATCGCTTTCTGTTTGCGCTGTGTCGCCAGTTGTTGCCTTTCATTATCTGAAAGTGATGAGAACTTTCATTCTTTCTGTTTTTTAAGGTTTCGGTTGTCGGCCATTAGCCCTGGGCCCAAGCATGCAACAGTCGAATGTGAAGTCCATCTATTAATTCTCTGAAAAATAAAAATGCTGGGTTTAATGATGTTTTCAGAAGCTAGAAAGTGCACTTACCGATTTTGTTCAATGTTGCGCACACAATGTTTTCGCACGCATTTGTAATTTTACTTGAATGGAAACAGCACAATGCCAATATAAGTTTGCAGCTAGTGTTAAAGTTGCGCAGCGTCTTCCAAACTGTTTTGATATTCGGAAAAAAGAAACGTACATATATTATAGATACGACATGCTTGTTTGTGAACAGGAACATCTGTGGTAAAAAAAACATTTGGCGAGAGAGTAGAAAAACTTACAGAAGAGCACACAACGTGCGGAACATCGAAACTTACATACATAACAACGCGTTTTTTCTTTGTCCTGTTCAGAACAAATTATACAGTAAAGTGCAGACGCCTGCTCCGAAAAGGCCGCTTTCTGATGAAGACAAATCAATGTCAACAAGATGCATTTTTAGTCAAGTTCTACGTAGATATAGTAGTTCGATCAATTAACACGCCGCCAGTTTTACGTATACAATAGATATAGTTCGATCAATCAATATATGTCGCCATAACTGCCCATGCCCACCACATCGGCCACGTATTGTGTGCAACATGGAAAATTCCGACGTGATAAACCGCAATGCTGCAGAATGTGCGCAGCGCATTTGAGTTTGATATCAGTCACCCAAGGTCACACACGTGGCGATTGTGTCCGTTCGTCACTAGCGGATACAGAGGAGGGGCCACAGGGGCCTAGGCCCGCTTTTTTGGTCAAAGTCCCTGAAGCGGGGCCACCATTTCGGAGAAAAGAAGAAACAAAGACCATCTAAATCGCAGGATTTTACTGCAAGATAGTTCAGTGGTCCAAAAATCGCGAACCTTCGCTCGTGCTTTAGATACGCCCATGTCTGAAATTGGGCGTAATTTGATTGAAACTCATTTAAATTTGGCTGTCGCGCGCGCAAAAAATCTATAACAAATTGCGAGATCGCAATCACCATGGCATTCAGCTGATAAAGTGCTCAATTTTAAGCCAAGCATACTGGATAAAAGCGATTTCCGAAAAAATCAAACATGCACCAGATAAAAATGACTTTAGGGATTTCTCCGAAGCCAAGCCCTCTCTTGGCTGGGAAACTGGATCCGCCGATGGCCATGTGCGGGCATAGGTACATATGTCATAATTGGCAGGAGCGTGTCAGCAAACCATGTCAGCAAGAATTTTTAGTACTTCCAATTCAGACATGTCTTTGCTGAGAAAAAGAGCAAAAACCCGTTGAAAGAAAAATGACTTATTTTTAGCTTCGGCTTTGACTCTTCTAAGCGAGTGTGGGTGGGGACCTGTAGGCGAGTAAGCCTAAGCAAGTCAATAGACAAACACTGCCAAAATAGTTGCACAAAAAACACACAAAATAAGAACAAAATGTACGCGTGTAAACTTTCATGCTGGTTGTCTCTGGTCAGAAAACACATGGCAACAAAACCTATCCAGATCTGTTATGTCAACATTCTTGCTGACAAAGTTCGCTCACATGCCCGCTACAGTCATGTGTGCTCACGTGTTTGCGCAGGCAGAACCCACGTTCGGGTGTTCACATCTATGGAGGAAGCAACAGTTCTTTGCTGTAAATGTGAAATGTATAGTCCAACCATCTGCTCAATGAGACGCACGTTTCCATCTCCACGTGTTTCGAAACCTTTCGCAAACAATACAAAGAGAAAACGACAATACATAAACATACGCAATTTCTCTTTCTCATTGTTTTTTGAAAGGTTTCGAAACACGTACAACCGTACCAGGCGTCTCATGAGCAGGTGGTTGGACTATACATACGGTGCGTACATGTACAATGTTGTGACAAGCGCTTGATGAAATGATATAATTTCATGGAAGGCACGTTCTAGTCCTTGTGTTATGATATTCACTACGCTTCCTGCCACCCTATACGTTGTGTATGAGTGCAGTAATAGTGAACGAACACAATGGTCTGCCCCGTTCTGTTTAGTAAGAATACAATCAGATAAGGTCGAAACAAATACCAATATTTTATTTATTTTATACAATCAGGTATGGGTATATCTAATAAATATTCAGCTGCGCCAACAAATGTTCGTGTCAAATAAACCACTCTTAGTCGCAGCACGGTCAACAATTCCAATGGCTTTCAGATATAAACTTGACCTAAATAGTATACCCGTATAGAAGATAATCAACGAAAATCATGGCACCAAAATTTTCGGCACGTTTAGCAAGTGACTCTACGGTTTTTGCAAAATTTCAGCAATCATTTAAACCCTCGATGGTAAAAAGTCACCTCGCAAACGACGACCGGAGGTAATGCTGCTGCTCGGCAAATGCCAATGCAAAATCTCGTTTGCGTGATTATTCATACAAATGCTTCAACAGCCGGTAGAAATGTGCTACTGGCGGTAATGCTAGGTACAAAAACACACAAAAAAATGTCCCGCAATAAAAATGAAAAAAATGATAATGAACGAACATGAAATACACAAGGGAAGCTCCTCTACACTCCACATTGTTTTAAAGAAAAACCTATGCATTTTGTCTATGTTGCGACTTCGTGTTTCTGGAGTACTTGAGTTCCACTTCAGTAGGCGGTGACAGTGAGCACACAGGAGCGTCCAGTGACAAGATTTTTGTAAAAAATGAAATCGTTCGATAAGCATATGTGAAGCAAGTTTTCTTCGTCAGCGGTCAGTCTCAACTGAAAACATCAGTCCATTGGTTTGTGAACACAAAGTCAGAGTTTTTATTGAAATCAAACTCTCAAAATTGCCACCCAGTAAAGCTTGATGACAATTGCGTCCCGTCAATTTTCGCTGTTTTGAGACTGAAGATATGGTGAAATTTGCTATTGGTACTCCCACCAGGGTTGGATTAAAAAAATTTTTTATTATCGAACTTTTTTTAAAAAAAAACTTTTTAAAATTTTTTTTTTAAAAATCACTTTTTTTTATTCCGGACCCCCAAAAAATTGGCTTCTTGAAGAATGAAATTTCTGAAATCATGTTACTTAGGTATGTTTTGAGGGACACTAAGAGAACTTTTCCACTGACTTGCATGTTGACGTAATCACGTCGATCTAATCCCCTTGGTCATAACTTTGAGAAATTCGAAGGTAACTGTGGGTGCACATACTGTATGTATGACAAAGGGAAGACCAACCTCCTGTTTGTGAATTTGGAGATAGATTTGAAGATTGATAAAGACTCACACCATACTCACTTTGTGTCACAAGAGCAACAAATAGCTAATCCGCACAACTGCAAACAGGCGAGCAACGTGGAGTCTGTCGATAGCTTACGACACGCTCAATAGTAACTGTACATTATACGGTATGGGGTGTCCTATATTATACATGGAGCTGTTGTTGGGATGTCTGGGAACTGTATGAGTCCATCACAACACCATTTCAAACTGAAATACAAGCGCCGCATGCAATTTTTTGAGAATCATGGGCAAGAAAACACATGAAAATATGCCTTTTTACCTTAAAAAAGTCAGGAAAGTACGAAAAAAAGTGAAAAAATAATAAAAAAAAGTGGGCTTACTTTTTAAAATTTTAAAATAAAAAAAGTGGCCAACTTTTTTAAAAAAAAAAAATTTTTTTTTTACAAAAAAATTTTTACTTTTTTTTTAAATCCAACCCTGACTCCCACACATTCGAGCACAATAGACGGCGGAGTGACATGGCGGACACAAACGGAAGGTGCATTATACGCACCTTTATCAATATCGCAATTTTAACGATACGTAGACCGCAACCCCAACACCAACCTGACTTTCTTTCGGCGGTAACTGCACAGGAACGGATAGTAGTGTCCGGTGGCTTGGAGATTCTGGCTCCATTTTTTGCACATCCACAGTCCGGTACTGTTCGCGGCGCGCTGCACCAAAACACCCATTCCACCGTAGTAACCGCAGTTGTCGTTAGACATCCCCTGTTGAGAAGAGTGCCAATAACATGTGTCTCGTTGTTGCAAAGTACTTAGCATGTGTGACTTGCGCACCTCTGCTGTGTTCAATTTTCGGCGTAAACCGTTCTCAAGCTTTGTCATGGTGTGCTGCGGTTCATATGGTAGTATGAACTACTTTTTTGGTATTGATAGGTTCGGTTCTATGCACTGCGCATGACACATTGGCCCACATTCTCGAAAACGCCGCCGGGGGCGGTTGCGCCATCAGAAACGAGAATAGGATAACAACTTCCAGCTGGCTGACCCCAATTGTTTGCGTGTACACGCGCGAACAGCAGCATTGTTCAACGCACAGTGTTTTGGAAGTAAAAGGGAATTTGCGCACCGAGGTGCAGAGCGCACGCAATCGTACGCCAATGTTTTGGATAGCGTACATTACGTAATGCACCTCGGTGCGTAAACTCCCTTTTACTCCCAAAGCATCTGCGTTGAACGATGCTGCTGTTCGCGTGTACACGCCAGCAATTGAGGTCAGCCAGCTGGAAGTTATCATTGCGGTCTGTCGGCGAGAGCATAGTGGTCGAAATGGGGAATCAGTCTGCTGAACTAACCAGTGCTTCCAGCGCCGGATGGAGTTCATCAAAAGTCGCCATGCTGCCGAATTCCCAGTCGGACGGAGGTAGGGGACAGATAGAACCGCGGTGCTGGGATTGTGATTCGTACGCATACGAATTCGATTCCACCCATCCGGTGCCCATCAACCACAAACACAACGCTGACCCATCTGCAATATTGCTGTGCCGTTGACGTTGAATCTCATCACCACGACTTACACAATTTTGATTGTGACCACAACGTTACGGTGAAACCCACACCGTAGAGTGAATATTCTGAACGATATTTTGGTTCCAAATCTGTCCCTAAACTTCTATAATTACTACTTTAAGCGGCGATTATTCCTTTATAGTAAACCGAAAATGGCGGATCCCGATCATGAAGTTATCACGAAGAGGTTATCATGAAGAGAACATAGTTGTTTCATTAACCTTTCCCCTCGGTCATCGCCCGCATCGCAGGGACCGGATTGACATGCTTTGGGTTGTATTTGTTTTGAATTTTCCACTCTTCTGACATTTGTGTAGTCTCTTCGTAGCACGACGTTACGTCTGTAAATAAAGGAAAAGTCTCCTTGGGTTTTCAAAATTACACACGTTCGTTTTTCAGAAAAATTTTTTTGCGAAAAATTGTTCTTGTATCATGTTGCCGCGACCACTGCGGGTAGTCCAGCCTGACGGGGAATGTTGGCTTAGGACAAGGCACCTGCCGGCGTGACAAGACAACAGCTCTCGTCAGAGCTGCCCCAGTTTCCTGGCAATATGCATGACCACGACAAACGTTTCACAAATTCTCAGCACACGGCCACAAACACGTTCCGAGAAAAGGTATTTTGGAAACCGGTCACGTGCACACCTGGGTTGATGTACTTGCACAAGAACGGATAAAAAGTGTTGCAGTGAGCCGGCATCCATTTGCCGCATAACCACACGCGACAGCTACCATCGACCTTGGCTGGGCCCGCCAAAATCGGCTGGTCGTTCCAATTGCACTTCTGTTCTGAGATTCCCTGCAAAGGGCACGTAAATTATCCCATTATTGGAAATTTCCCCTGTCTTTCCCTGGTCAAAGGCCCATATGAACATGAAGGCATATAAAACGAATATATATATATATACATATATATATATATATATATACATATATGTATATATATATATATATATATATATATATATATATATATATATATATACATATATATATATATATATATATATATATGTATATCCTGCGAAATATAAAACGCATGTGCTTTTTGCTTTCCACTGTTTTCGCGACTGGTGGTGCATCAGGTCAGTGCGAGTTGTTGCATCATAGATATACGAACGGCAACTCGATCAAAAAGCAACGGTTCAAGGTTCGCATAGGGATTTTGTGCATCAGGTGAAAACGGTGCTCAACGATCCAATGCCAGCGTTTTATAGTATAGGCAAGCTACATCAACATGAGCTCGATTTCGCAGTTGGCAGAATGGTGAAACATTCTGACGTGGCTGCTGATTTGGGAAATGTTACACGTTGAAGAATACAAAGTGGAGCATGAAGATTTTCTCTTTATATTCGTTTTGAATACACACCACCTTCAAAATCCGGCTCGTGTTGGTATAGTTTGCCTTTATGTATCGGTCGCACAATGGCCATATAAGAATTCATCAAATCTATCCTGATTTTCACGATTTCCCAAAAAAATTCGGACGCATGAATGTGTAAGTTCTGGGAAATAAAACGACCTAAACTTGATCAAAAACACAAATGGGTCGCATATCATGCACAAGAACCAAGGGTAGAAATCTCTCTGTCCTGAATCGTGATCCAATTCGCCGTGATTACATGGATCATAACATTCACAACATTTCAACGAGCATAACGTTATCATCATAAATAACACTCAAAAAATCAAATGGCCAATCAAGTTTTTAAACCACTGAAAGTAACGAAGCAGTAAAACTTGACCGGTCAGATCGAATTTACAACAACGTCGGACCACTACGTTGTTTTTGATCAAGTTTAGGTCGTTTTATTTTCCAGAACTTACACATTCATGCGTCCGAATTTTTTTGGGACACCCACTCTTGTTTCATGACTTACTTTACACCAGTCAAGTTGCAATTGAAACATCAATTTAAGTTTAAAAAACATGCATAAAACGCGAAAAATTGAAAAGTCGTTCCCGGTTTTGTAATATTTTTTCATCTTTTTTTCAGCTGAAAAAAGCGTTCAACCACGTCCGCCTTAAGTACCAAGCCCGCACCCTCCATTTTGTAATATTTTTTAATCTTTCGAGATGAGAAAATCAATGCTCCTATGCGAAGCATAGCGATTACAAAAATATTTTTTCAGCTGAAAAAATATTAAAGTACAACGTTGAAGGAGAAAATACTGTACGAACGGCAACTCGATCAAAAAGCAAAGGTTCAAGGTTCGCATAGGGATTTTGTGCATCAGGTGAAAACGGTGCTCAACGATCCAATGCCAGTGTTTTCTGGTATAGGCAAGCTACACCAACATGAGGTCGATTTCGCAGTTGGCAGAACGGTGAAACATTCTGACGTGGCTGCTGATTTGGGAAATGTTACACGTTGAAGAATACAAAGTGGAACATGATGATTTTTTCTTTATATTCGTTTTGAATACACACCACCTTCAAAATCGGGCTCGTGTTGGTATAGTTTGCCTTTATGTATTGGTCGCACAATGGCCATATAAGAATTCATCAAATCTATCCTGATTTTCACGATTTTCACGATAAAGCTTAATTAGCCGCTGTGCTATTTGTGATTTTCATAAAACATTTTCAGCTGAAAATAATCTAGCAGATCAACCACGTTGCCGCAGGTCTGAAACATTCTCTTTACTACAATGCTTTGTGTGCGATCACGCAATGCAACGTCACCAGCCCGTCACTTTCCTGCTTCACGATTCAGGAAAAAATTTGACCAATTCTTATAAAGTCATTGTGCGACCTCTGATACAGTGTGGACAAAACACTGATTGCCACCAATAGACAGCAGCGTTAGTTACCAGCTCGTTGAGCGATGATGCCATCTCAGCTAGATGGTGTTCGTCCAAGGGCGCAAGCGACTGCACTTTCTGCCATCCGCCGGGAGCAACCGGACAGAAATAGCCCCCCATCGTCGGACCCATCGACGTGGCTCGTTCGACCCAGTCTTGCGACTCCCATGGACTCGTGATCAGCCAGTAGCACGCCGTTGGCACGTCTGCAGATGCATACATTATGTAGGCAAACTACGCCAACACGAGCCCGATTTCGCAGCTGGCAGAACAGTGAAACATTCTGACGTGGCTGCTGATTTGGGAAATGTTACACGTTGAAGAATAGCAAGTGGGGCATGATGATTTTCTCTTTCTATTCGTTTTGAATACACACCATCTTCGAAATCGGGCTCGTGTGTTGGTGTAGTTTGCCTTTACATAAAGGCAGTCATTCACTGCCAAATAAATGTTTCGTTTGACTCGGGAACTTGTTTTGTTTATTTTGTCCAAAGGATTGCGACTATGTTGATACATGAAACATGTGTTGTTGGTCAAAAATTTGAAGAAAGTTCACGGTTTACTTACGGCTTCGCGTAGCGACTGAGCGAACAGAGGAATAGTATGCCTTGGGGGCAAAGTCCTCAATGCTCTTATCCGGATAGTTCTTCGGTGGTGTTTCCTTGATCATCGCTGATTCGTAGCAACTTTTCCTCATCTTCTCACCGGCAGGCCGCAAAGCTGAATACAGTGTTTTTCACTGTTATTATATTCTGATATTGGGTGGCGGAAGTGCACAGGTCGCAAAAGTCATCCCAAAGCTGCGCAGGGTTGGGCAAAAACATTTCATTTCCAAAAATCTAAAAAAATGTTTCTTTCAGACACTCCCAGACCGTGCCCAAGAAACTTAAGAAGCGAGTATTATAGGCAGAGAAAAGTGGCTGAAGTGGTGTAGGTATGTAGTTCTGCTTGTGCAAGGCAAATCGGCTGATCCACCTTACAAAAACATTGCATGGACCTTTGATCAAATCAACGAACACAACCTTCGATACATCGCTTGATGGGGGGCAGCCATTTGCCGCCAGCACTACATTGTGACCACTGTGTGCGGTTGTACATCAACTCCGACGTTACGGCATCTTCCAGCTCGTAACCGTCAACACAATCAATCCTGATCGTGGTGCCTGAGTACAATGGGATATATGTACCTAAGAAACAGGTACGTGCGTAAACGTCGTCCCATGTTCAGTCATCTCCATGTAGTGAATCTCATGAATTTATGTATTTTCATAACGGTTATGGGGGTACTAGGATTGAGGTGTAATTACGCTTGGGCAGAGAACACAGGCGTGGGAACAACGACCATTTTGTCTGCAGCGACCAATTGCTTACGAAGTCGTCGCCGACTTTATGGAAGAGAAAATAGAAAAATGAAAAACCGAAGGTCCAGAAGCATAGGGAGCAGTCACAAACTGATTTAAGCATTTAAAATTTGACTTAAAATAGGTTGTTTAATGGTTCAGATGATTGAACAAAGCTAAAAACGCATTGGAATGAATAGTTTAAACCTGCGACTGCAGACACCTACCAAAGTAACATTCCTGCATGTCATTGCACTCGTTCGGCACGACGGCGTAAGTATGTTCGGGTATCGGTGGAGGTGGACATTCTGAAAATTTGGTGAAACATAGTTATGGGCCTCAGCCTGATACAATATTGAAAGAACTTATACAATTTGGAAGTTTTTGGTGTGCTCTCTCATTGTGACTCGAACCTCGGACCTGCAAGCCGCCACCAGGCCTGGCCAGCCAGTTGCGCTACCAACTGAGCTACGGCAATATGGTCTGACGGATTCGGTGCGTAAAACACGCCTCGACGCGTATAGCCTACCCACGAGCTCATGAGACGCCTGTTACGATTCCATATGCTACGATAACAAAAGACAGAGAAATTGGGCGTGCTTATGCATAGTCGATTTCTTTTTCCTTCGTTTTCGAAAAGTTTCGAACCACATAAAATCGTGTCGGGAGTCTCATGAGCTGCTAGTTGGACTATATCTATACAAGTGTGCGTCTATTCGCCAGCAGACAACAAACAGTTTCGCGTAAATTCGTATTTCGCAGCTTGCGGCGTGGTTGGAGAGCCCAGTTCAAAATGTGCGGACACGAACTTGTGGAGTGGAATTTGCACACGAACAACGGAAGCGTGTGCTGCTTCAGTTGTCGGCTGTCGGTGCAGTCGTAGTCGAGTGACACGAACCGGCCGCACAGCCAGGCCGTGCACGACGGCTGGTCGGCTCGGAACCAAATTGGTCGGCGGCAGTCGGTCGTGCGATTCGGCTGCAAACACGGTTGGGCTTATAGTAATGTCGTCAAATCATGTCGTCACATTCTGTCGTCAAATCACATCATGTATTATTTTCACGCTCATTTGGGGCTCATGTACGTATGTATGTACTATTGCTTGTTTGACGACTTTATTTGATGACATATGATTTGACGACAAAACTATTAGCCCACGATTGAAATGCTGAAAGGCACCGTGGAGCAGCACGCATTTGTGCTGTTGGTCGCACGACGGCTAGATAAGAATCCATCCAATGATTTTTCCTGAATGGTAAAGCACGTCTCGCTGCAGATCACAAGCTCCGTGTTTATATTTTTCCAAAAATTTTTTTTCCAGTATCGCACTCACTGTGTAGTACAGAAACCACGTTGCTGCGACTTTGAAACATTTCGTATACTGCGTGTTATTGTGTGGTCTGCAGGTGGCCGCGCAGCGCAACGTCGTTTATTAACTTGTCGATTCAGGAACATTTTCGGATGGATATCTCATATAGTCATAGTACGACCAATAGATCCGCAGCGCAGAATCTTTATTCAAGAATTATCCATTTAATGCCCCTGCCATGGACTATGTTTGGATCTGCCTTTCTGTTTTGTGATTTCGAGATGAAAAACCTGCCCGAAATCAAACCCCAAAGACAAATGAGCGCACAGATGCAACATTTTTTTAGATCAAGGCACGAAGTCTGACAATTTTTAAACTGCAAGCCAAAATTAAAGGGAAATTCAATGTACGCTACGCCAACATTAATCATCCTTACGCAATAATTCCAAATAACGCACAAATGCTCGAATGTACTCGCTTTCGGCGGCCAAACCTCCGTTCGTCCACCCAGTCAACGGATCTGACGTTTTCGCTGGATCGGCTAAATTGCGGCAAAACTCCTCCGCCTGCTGATAGTTGAGGCTGTGCGTTCTGACATGCACGTAACAAGCGGGAGTGCCGTCTGAAGTTTCATGTGCATATGTTTTTCACCCTGAATTCGCACAAATCAAGCACAAATCACGTTCGAAAGAGATGAAATCCATAAAAAATTGCCACGTGATCAACTCCCAGCAATTGAGCGCAATCAATGGTCTTGCCTGTTTTTGTTGGTCTAGAGAAAACGCCAACCAACTCTCAGTTGAGGTCGATACTTCAGAAAAACGAATGAAAGAGAGCAAAGTTTCAAAGTTCAGCAATAGAATCAGAATCACACGCTCGATGTGAGTACTGCCTGCGGAAAAACATGTGCACAACCACTTCGGTTTCGGTCGTTTTGTTGTGACTATAGTAAATTTCCAAATTCGCTGCCGCACAGTAAAATACGGCCCATAGTTAATGTCAAGTTATAAACCCGAACGCTAACCATGCGCGGCCCTGAAACATTGCGCGCAGCCGCCTCGCTGGCTGGCAAGCTGCGTTGTGTGTTTCAGAAGTTGATTTTCGGGTTTAGAACCTGACATTAACTACTACCTATGCGGCGTGCTTTACTGTGCGGCAGCGAATTTGGAAATTTACTATATCATACGAAGGAAATACTATAATACATGCAATGTGGTGATTTACCGTCATCTGTGAGAAGAGCGCGCTCCGAATCCACACTAAACTCGCGCTCGTTTTCGTAAGTCACCGGGTCATAAACGGGCATTTCGAAACAGTGGTGTTCTGCGAGAGAAACACGTCGCTTTTTCACAAAATCGGATGGATATATTGGTCGCTCAATGACCACATAAGAATTCATGAAATCGATTCTGATTTTCACGTTCAGTCACTCTTAACCACTGCGCTATTTGTGATTCTCACAAAACATTTTCATCTGAAAATAATCTAGCAGAGCACCCACGTTGCTGCGGGTCTGAAACATTTTGGTGACTGCATGTTTTGTGTGTGATCGCGCAACACAACGTCACTGCCCTGTCGCTTTCCCTGTCACTTTATGATTCAGGAGAAAAATTTGACCAATTCTTATAAAATCATTGTGCGACCAATACCAACGAGGTCAATCATCTGAATGGCATGTGCTAACGTCGTTCGCACGGCTTCACTTCGGGAACCCACTCGCCGTCGGCACACACGGCGACCTGTGTTTTCGCAAAGTCGTTCGTCGCAACGATGTGATAGCCGGGCGAACATTCGAACTCGATATTTGAACCTGTGTGAGTGCACACGTTGCTGATGCGTAATCGTTGCTGATTGAATGTTTGAAGAATGTGATGTTTCTGTGATTGCGGTTAGTAGTTGATAACATGATGATTTGCTCCATGTGGGACGC
The DNA here is from genome assembly GCA_030248065.1 of Rhynchonema sp. JSB1_4. Classification (NCBI taxonomy): domain Eukaryota; kingdom Metazoa; phylum Nematoda; class Chromadorea; order Monhysterida; family Xyalidae; genus Rhynchonema; species Rhynchonema sp. JSB1_4. The sequence continues at coordinate 15,408 of JASAMV010006453.1, forward strand.
AGTACCGCACGAAATAATCAACAATTTATTATTCCTGACGTTTCGAGTGCACCTGACACCTTTCCTTAGAGGCTAAAATTGATGGCCCGAGTTCTCGAAAGCGCCACCGCCACCGGGTGCGCAACAGTGTGTTTGATATATCTGACGCTCTCCACCTCCGTGCGTAAATTCCCTTTTATTCCCGAAACGTGCGTGCGTTGAACAACGCTGCTGTTCGGCGTAAGCACGCAACAAATTGAGGTCAGCCAGCGGAAAGTTGCCATCATCGTGTTTGGGGGCGGTTGCGCTCAGGGTTGGGCAAAAAACGTTTTTTTTTCAAAAAATCGTTTTTTTTTAAAAACGTTTTTTTAAAAAAAACGTTTTTTAAACGCCCAGATGACCAAAATATGCCCCCAAAAAATTGGAAAACGCTCATGTTGGGAAGAAAACGTCGAGGCAAAATAAACGGGTTTCAACCCTTTTCTAGCGAGTTGCTAAGATCCCATATCAGACCCGCATCATGGGACCAACTTTGGCCGGGGTCATCACTGAAAGTCAAACTCCGTATATCGACGTATCTCGACAAAGTAAAAATTGGTCGAAAATTTTTGAAAAAAATGGGACAAAAAATTGATTTTCCTTGATAATCAGGGTACTTTCCCTGAAAAATCAGGGAAAATCAAGGAAATTCAGGATTTAAAAAATACGAAAAGCGACCCAGGCGTTTTTTTTAAAAACGTCGTTTTTTTAACAAAAAAAGGCCTTCGTTTTCTTTTGCCCAACCCTGGTTGCGCTTTCGGGGAATTTTGGCCATTGGGGCTGAGAATCGAATGTGACTGGTCACAGTTAAATTTTATGCCGATGGAAATAGAAACGATCACGAAATCGTGAAATGCTTGCTGTTTTGTTGTTTTCTGAGACGTCAGGCCGTTGTGGTTTACGACTACAAACGCATTTGTGCATACCTATGCAACTATGGGATACTGGTATGTGCAAAAGAATCCGAAGCCCAAACTGAGTATCCGAAAAGTTGTTCCTTAGCGGATACTGTGTCCGTTTGTGCCAGGGGCCAAAACATCTTCTGAAGTTCAAAGTTTAACGGAGACGGCAGGTTGGTGAGTTATGTGGTCGGCAGTTTATCTGGTCTAATTTCAGTTTGGTGAGCTGAAAGCGACGTGATTTTTGACAAGTAAACTTGGAAATGGGCTTTTTTAACATTTTTTAATTGGTGTCTCTGCAACATTTGAAACAGTCACCTCCGACATGCCTCAGAACCGTGACACTCTCGGATGCTGCGCCCGTTCCATAACCCAAATTGGGACGCGGGTATTCCGTCGGATATTCCGTCATTAATGTGTAATCATCTTCTAAGTGCCTCGATGCTTGAAGCGGAAAACACAATATCAAGACGAATCAAAAATTATATTACGACCCAACCGTTATGGCATCCGTCGTCCCAACACAAATGAGAAAAACCATAATCCTTGTATATGGGCTTAGCGTTGACCGGTGGAAATGCGCACAGCACTGCAACAGAATTCTCGCAGTTTTTCATCGAGAGTGTATTATTGTGTCCGAGCAACACCCAAAATGATTGTAGTGGCACACGCGACAAAACCAATGTTAATGGTATTTTATCTATCTACCTGACTGTAAAAAAAGTTAGCTGCCCATATCAATTGATTTACTTTGCCATTGTGTGTCTCTAAGCGGTTGCAAAGTGGTATTAAAGGGGGCCTTTCGCATTTCAAACCGCCTTCAAACTTTGCACGCATTTGAATATTGTTCAGGGCGTTGTTAAACTGTCACGCACCAAGAACCCAATCTGCAGCATGCGACCAGGAGATGCACTTTAAGAAGAACATCCGGGAACAAAGTGTGCCGCGGACCAGCCCAATTTACAGAAGAAAAAACCAACACAAAGAACCCACCCCCCCACCAACAAAACCAAATATACCTGCGCATTCAGGCAAACTGCTTGATCAAAAAGGTGTCAAGGCGAATGAATGTTTCGCATGAAACGTGCAACACCACTAACTATGGAATTTCGCTTTTCTTTATATTTCGAATTTCAGCGAATTGTTCCAGCGCGACAAGCAGACCTTGAAACATTTAGCAGCCACGCATGAACAATTCGTTGCAATTCGAAATAAAAAGAAAACCGAAATTCTATAGTGAGGAAGGGGCAAATATCGTGCGAAACATTCTGCGCCTTGACCGCCCTTGTCATCAGGCGAGTTGCCTGAATGCGCAGGTAGAAATTGGGCTGGTCCACATTTGATTTTGTTCGCGGATGTTCCCCTTGAAGGGGATCTCCTGACCGCATGCTGAACGTTAGACCTCCGGTGTGTTTGACTTTTATGACGTCTTGACCACTGTCTAAACACATGCGAAGTTTGAAGGGGGTTTGAAATGCGAAAGGCCCCCTTTAATGTAGGTAAACGTTAACGAAGCCAAAAATTCTCGCAATTGACCCACAGAGAGGTGCACACACCAATTTGGTTCACTTCGTCTTCACCAACGACCAAAATGGCGGATACGCACAACAACATTGGACATGTCAGATGCATGATTCTGAGGTTCGACCCGCAGTAATAATTATTGGACAATGTTAAACTGGAATGACATTCTAGCTGAAAACGTTGACAGCCTGCTGTATTTCGCTCAAATAGTGGCTGATTGGCAAATAGGTAATAGATGCACAGTACAGAACATTATGAACAAAGAAGAGAAAAACGTAGGATAAGGAAACGGCTGAACACGTAATTATTTGAATATGGGTGAAGCATTTTGGGAAAAGCTTGGACAGCTTCAAAATTGACTTCCCGTTTCCTCAGGCTTAGGGTTAGGGTTAGGTCAAATCATGAGCTAACCGTGCCTCCTATCGCGAAATCGAAAATTTGCGTTTTCTCTCGCAATACAACTGTCCAAGTTTTCCCAACATGCATGGGTGAAAGCAAAAAAACGCCACGTTTTTATCTCAACCAGCACAGGAATAACCGCGTGGCACAAATGACGTGTAAAGATAATTAAGTATTAATTTAAAGGCAGTCTACGGGAGGTTGTCACTCAGCCCCCGAATACCGTAACCCACCGCAAGCGAGATCGTTGCGAGACCCATGCTGATCGCTGCTTATCGACACGTGTATTAGCGGCAGCAAGCTGGAAATTGTCATCGTGCGCGTCGATCACCAAAACTTCGAAATGTTGGTTGGTGTTGGCGCTAACACGCAAAACATAGATAAAAAACAAAATGGTCTCGACACGATCCTTGCAGATCAAAATTACGGTGGGTTACGGTATTCGGGGGCTGAGTGACAACCTCCCGTAGACTGCCTTTAATAAGGATTAATTTTGGTATTGATATAATCGTGATGCATCGTGGCAACTGCGTGAAACATTGATTCACGTCAACGATGAAATCCAGAGTGGCAGAAATGCTTCGTGGCATGCATGTGCTTCAACGCTCGAAAATGGGTGGCATTTTCGAAACGGTGTAAAGCTCAGTTGGGTGTAAAGGTCGGTGTAAGCTCGGTCGAAAGCTCGCTCGGTGTCAGCTCGGTGTAAACATGAAACATTCCATGTTAACAGCAGGCAATGTTTCATGTTTACACCGAGCTGACACCGACCGAGCTTTCGATTGAGCTTAGACCGACCTTTACACCCAACTCACCTTTACACCGTTTCGAAAATATCACCCAATGTGTGGTGGAAATTGGCTGATGAAGGCGCTAGTGGTGACACTGAGCTGTGCAAACTCGCGACTGTCGGTTGCGATATTTGGGTCGGATGGAAAGCAGTGGTGTTCATACGATTTTAAGTGTGTAAGAATCCAGGGTGATACGGTATGGTCTAGGTCTGCAAAGCTCGGCTGGTTTGCCTATAACCATCTGGTGCGTTCCCCAATACTAACGACCAGGGTTGTTTCAAAAAAAAGTGGTTAATTAAAAAATTTAAAAAAAAAAAATTTTTTTTTTGAAACTCAGATTTTGCTTTTTTTTTAATAAAAAAAAGTTGCCCAAAATGGGCTGAAATGTCCAAAAATGGCCTTTTTCGAGGCAAAAAATTGGCACTTTTTTTCTGTGGACGGGACAATTTTTCCAAAATCGCGCCTGCGGCGCCCTGTATTGCCCCAAATTCGTACAGGGATGCGCGGGGCTGGTCTTTTACAGTGATGTGGCACCGATAATGTACTACTGCATGCTACTACACATGTATATATGCAGGTATGGTGCAAAACCGGGCGCGCAAAGTCGATCTGACACGCAAGATTTGGGCTGTAATCGATATTTTGATGGTCGTATATCAGATATTCGGTATTAGATGCATTAAAATACGTTGTACAGCATGCTACAATATATTAGAGTACCATCGTTAGTGAACATCAACCTCACACTGGTCGGAGACCATAGAATCTGCACAATACTACCGGGTGTCACCGCACAAGTTGGGTCTCAGGCGAAAATTTTTCAATTTTTGAAAAATATGTTGTATCGATTTCATTTATCCTGAAACGTCGTTTGCAACACTTTTTCTAATAAAAAAATTTTCGTCAAAAAAGAAATCAAAAAAAAAATTTTTTTTTAAAAAAAAAGCTCGTTAATAAAAAAATTTTTTTTTCAACCCTGCTAATGACAGCCCAAACACCAGGCTGGAACTGACAACCAGAAAAGAACGTTGCCCAGTTGTTCACATTGCACACTTTACAAGTAACTTTAGTTCCGGAACAGCACGAGCGACTTTGAAACGAACGAACGAAACGCTGGCTGTCAGCGGATCTGCTAGAGAAACACACGAAATCCACCATATGAAACATCATCTGATTGGCGATCGATGCGCCGCTTTCGCGCTGGGTTACAATTTTTTGAAAACTACTGTGGCGTTTTGAATGACATTGAGAATAGCACGCATACGAAACGCATGCGTCCCTGGTGGTTGATCCAGGACTCTGCCGTTTTTCTGAGGGGCACCTTCCAGATTTCGTATGCGAAAAACGCCCGGGTAATTTCACGTTGCCGGCCCGCTCACAACTCTGTGACGGCAAATTTCACGCGACAAATTACTCTTCGCTAAACAGGAGTCAAACGAACATCATTGGGCTAAAAAAACGTGTGAACATCAACTCAACCGCACAGTGACTTAGAGATCCATTGAATTTGTGTGTTTTGCGGTTGACGCAATTTTTCCATCACGTCCATATCGGGTAATGTGTGCACTTATGTACTTGTTGAGGTGTTGCAAAACAGGTTTGACGGCATATTCGTGTTTCCTACTGTGAAGTACATACCATGTATGCTGGCATTGAACGCACTGAATTTGCTGTTCACGTGGAAGGGAGGACAAAACGACTTAATTTTTCAAATTTTTTCCCTAAAATGTACGTTTGTAGATGACACTGCACTTGCCTTTGTGCCCGATTGATCTCCTGTTTGAGGCACGTTCTCAATCGCTTTCTATGACATCAATCTCAATGTCAATCTATTTGACATGTTTCAACGACCGGCGCCTTGTACTGCGATCCCAATATTTGTCTTCCGTAGATTAATGATCCGTTATAACGAATAATTCGTATGAACGAAATTGTACATACATACATGTACATTTTGTCCCGTTCAGGTGCTACGGGTGCATAAAAACTAACCGTTAAACTGGCCTTTCAGAAACGTTGCTTTTGGAAACGTTATCATTCTTTGCAAAGTGTACGGCTTGTGCGTATTTGTCACATTGTTTGTCAACAGCACAAACAGAATAGCACGACAACACAGGGAAGGTAGCTGTTTTGGGGTCAAAGTGCCGTCCACATGCTTTTGGTAAAATCAAGGATGTCATAAAAGTTCAGGGTAGGGTCATTATGAGGCAAAATGTGCACATTAACCTTGTTTTTCTGCACAATGAGAATGGTGTAATCAGTGTCAAACGTGTGATTCGACCTCATAGTGCCAAAAATCGGGTCGATTTATTTGAACACAAGTATGTAAAATTCGTCACACAAATGCATCACCGCATTGTGGTTATCGTGTTTTTAAAGTGCACAATCACGCGTTGAGGCGTGCTGACAACTGACTTACACACATATTTTGTCTCTAAATCTTATCATAAAATTCAGTTGTTATAAACAATGGTGTTTATGCATATGTACATATGTGTAAAAGTGCCGCCAACGCGCTGGTTTTCTGCTTGAAAACAACACGCGTCTGGTTTGTCATTTGGGTTAGTTGCACCTGACAATGGAAACTTCTTTATTTTTTAGCATTGTGGTTTCAGATAGAGTATCCTTGACTGCATTATATTCTGATTGATGTCGAAAGGATAAAGTGAGGCGAAACATATAGTAAGAAGTTCGCAAGTGCAAAGTCCACGGATGACACCAACGGAGAGCAAATACGGTTTTGGAAGGTGCGGATATCATATGTATACACATTGCTTGCGTTTTTACCCCCTTGGCGAAAACTCCCTTTGTAAAGCTGGTACTGGGCTTCACGTATGTCTATGTCGTTTTGTCCTGTCCAACCAAACGGCCGAAATCAGCAGCAAATGCAACAACACGCTTGTGGTTGTGCTCAGGGCAGTAACTCCAATGTGAATTACGCCGCTTATGTTCGTTCAAAGATTACGGCCTCTCAGATGCGGGCGTTGCACCAGTTCACCAATAGATGATTACTAGACGGGACCCGTGCCTACGGCCCGGCTACAGCGCCGCGCCCGTCCCGTGCCACCCACCGAAAACCCGTTAGCATACCCAAAGCTACCCGTGAAAATTGACCCGTCCGCACTTCCCAGGGAGGGGCCACAGACACACACACACATACGTCTTCCTGTTTTAGTAGTATAGATGTGCTCCGAAAATACTTTCATGAGCCGAAAACCTCTCTCAACTCAACAATTTGCAGGTTCCGTCCACAGTGGCTGCAACGTTTCCACACGTCCAAATGGTTGTTGGTGGCCTTGTGTCTGCAGAAGATCAGCAACGGCTACGGCCTATGGGGCATGGGCGGATCGGTGATCACAACAATCGAGAAACGCTTCGGTCTGACCTATACGATGATGTCACTGTTCTCAACCATTCCCATTGTCACACTAATCGTCACGGCGCTGCCGCTGGCGCACTTTTCGAATATCGGTTGGTGCGGGAACGGCGTTGCTGGAACGATATCCTGGTGCAGCGCCCGTCAGTCTGTGAGATTGAGACGGGCAGAGGCGGACGGGACTACCGCTGATACTTGTCGGGTACTTGAAGTCATTATTGTGTGTAAACAGTGACGGAAACCGTGTCCACTATCGCCAACGCAGTAATGTCAATATGAAGAGCGCTGATCTTTATGGTGTACCACGACTGGGCTTATAGTATTGTCGTCAAATCATGTCGTCAAATAAAATCCTCAAACAAGCAATAAATATGAGTAATTTAAATTAATATGAGCTCCAAATGAGCGCGAAAGTATATGTACATATACTCTGACAATACTTTTGGGAGAAACTTTTCAAACGCGTTGCCTGATCCGTAAAGCACACGCAACAGGCGCAGCGAGCTGAGTTTCGTAGCAATTCGCAAATCGTCGGTATCAGTAAAAATAAGACCAACCCCCAAAACCACTTTTTCGAGAAAAAAGCGTTTGAAGTCGGCCTGACCGCATTTCCAACACGGTTTGGTTCGGTAGGCTGATGTTTGGCATGTCTACGTAAGGGAGCATGCTGATCATCATAGAAACAAAAGTAGACTTTGAAACATCATATCCAAGTAAAAACAAAGCTATTTGTCGGTTGGTTTTAGTTCACAAAAAAATAAATATAGACCAAGCCCCTTGGCGGAGCAGTTGAAAACCGAAAAATAGCCCAACCCCCATTTTCTCTGCCATTTATTTTTCACCTGCTTGAAAATGATTTAATACGGGGTTCATTAAAATGTCTTAAAAGAAGCATTATCATTCAAAACGCTTGTTACAGAGGTGGGAATCGGGCCGGGTTAGCTCGGTCCGGCATGGCCGGATTCAGAAAAAGTCGGCCCGGTCCTTTCCGCTTTCCGGCCCGATTTTTTGGGCCGGGTTTTTCTGATTGTATTTTGAAGCAAACGTCGGGTGTGAAAAGATTATTTCTGTTTGTTGAAATCATTGATATTTACACATTGAAAACATAAACAAAAACATCAAAAAGCTTGTCTGTGAGAAGCTTCGAACTCGTGGCTCTCACAACCACAGTCAGATATGCTTGCCACTGTGCTAAAGACGCCGACAGCCAAGCCGCCTTACGATACGTTATAAACGTAATGATCGGGCCAGCAGCGACGCACTCACCGAGAGAGCGTAAAGTCCCTGATACAACACACACACAGCTGGGGTATTATGCAACAACTCATGTGCTGAAGCAATCTTTTGTGTGTGTGTGTTGGAGTCGCGTGCTTTGGGGCTTGGTCTTTTTTGTCCGCGAAAATTGCTCCGCCAACCAACTTGGTTTTCTTTTTCAAAAATAAGAAACTAGACCAACCCCCAACCGGAACTAGCAGGTGTTTTCAACAGGCTGTAACTCAATGTACATAGCGTTTTGAGACGAAATTTTTGGTGAATGTTTAGAATAGTTTGCCAGCTACACGCTGCACACAAAAAGGGGGTTGGTCTTTTGGTGGGGGTTGGTCTTAATTTTACTGATACCGACGAAATCACCACGTTAGACTTGTGTGTTGAGTGGCTGGCAGTCACGTGACCGCTGCAGCTAACACACGCATGATGAGCTTTACGGATCAGGCAACGCGTTTTAAAAGGTTCTCCCAAAGCTATTGTCAGAGTATACATGTGATGTGACGACAGACGACGACATGCGACGACATGATTTGACGACATCATAAGCACCACGACTGGACAGGGTTGTGCATTGTTGCAGGTCACAAAGGCCACTGGTGTGCGATTGGCAGTCTTACGGTAGCTGTTGGCCAGCTCCTGTTGGTCGTGGCCGAATTCATAACGCCGCCCTATCAGATTCAGGCCAAAAACGGTGTTAATGAGAGCACATTGTGCATTTGGGATGAGCAAAGTGTGAATTTGGCGCATAACGACACTTTGATTGCGACTGGTGACGATGTCCAGGATTGGTACGTGTCGCACGTGGTGAGTGACTGACATTGGAAACAGAAAATTTCTCCATTTTTGTTGATGAGTCTGCGAAAATTATACCAGTGAACGTTCTTCATAGTGAACTAAAAATTCTGTGATAAAAATTCTAAAAGTCGTGCGCCCCTGGGCTTTGGAAAATCGGGCTCGGATCAACGGCCTGGCGAGCAGCCCAACCTGATTGCAGTGTACACTCATTTTTTTGCTTCCCCAGGTCGGCTATCTGATCATCATCGGATGCGAGACCATCATCGCGGTGGCCACCTCTGTGACGGGAAACATCAGCGGATTGTATATGGATGAGAATGTCACTCAAAACGCGTCGCCGATGTACATGAGTGAGTTGGGATGGGAGGAGTCACAATCAATAGTACCAAATTTATGCAATCACTACGTACGACAACTACCGCAAGGCGATTTGTTGTAGATCGTACTTTGCGATCGAGTTACAGCGCACACCAATTTTGACAAGCGTCTAAAGGTCCTTCACTTTGTGTTGGGGCAGTCCTTCCCTGGTGATTGGACCTTTACCGTAGTCCAAGTCATTGATTTTGGTGCACCAAGAATGACCTGTTGTACAGACGAGGCTGTGAGGGTTCCATCATAATTACGCAACGACAGAAGTTGCAGTTGCTTTTAACCTGTGGCACTAACATTTTCTAAAGTTTTTATTGCAAAAACTTGTACTTCAGGTATTCTAAATTGTATGGCCACAATCGGAGTGGTTTGCGGATTCGTTGCGGGTGGTCTGTTTCTTCGTGTACACACACAAGTGATGACGGTCGATGTGGACAGGTACATGCCCCACGTGATCTTAAAATATTACCGGAGTTTTCCACATAAAGCCCCCGAATAGAGCCCTCGGGAGCTCAAAGTGGACAATTTTCCACTTAAAGCCCCCGGTGGGCCTGATTGGATCTATGTATTTATCATCATTACTGAACCAGTAAACTTCACAAAATCGATTAAATCAGTGTATCAGCTGCCAAACAATTGTATTTTTTCATTGTTTTTTCATTGTTTATAATGGGACGATCGTCATAGTGAGGCTCAAGTGTGGCAACAGACTGTCAAAATGATATTCCATGAAATGTTCGCGTGCCCTAACAATGTTGAAAACACCCCGTCTTCCGCTTAAAGCCCCCGAGTGCTGTAGATGAAAACGTTTCCACTTACTCAAAAGTCTCCATAGCCTCTAATTGAATTTTCGTATTTTTTTTTGTCGGACGGGCTCACTTTCCACCAATTTCCGCTTAGAGCCCCGGAGCTTCATGTGGAAAACTCCGGTAGTACTGCCCAGGGTTGGGTAAAAAAAATTAAAAAAAAAATTTTTTTTAAAAAAAAAGGTTTTTGAAAAAAAAATTTTTTTAAAAAATTTTTTTTTAAAAAATTGTCGGGGGAACAAAATGTTCTAAAACGTCCAAAAATGGCCTTTTTGGGGGTTATTTTTTGTCATTTTTTCTCAAGGGTCGAAAAATTTTCTTCACAAAATCACCTTTGGGGCATGTATTTGGTACCTAAGATACCCCAAATGATGTTATTATACCTTCCCGCAATACATGGGACACAGTATGCATGTGCCTACATGGTACTTCGATGTCATACCCCATCAGGTCGGTCATATACGACTGATTCAGCTACACGACAAGTATTTCTGCAGTTTATATTCTCAATTCTGTGTGGTTTATGAGTGAATCTTGCTTATTCGGCCACAAACTGTTGTGTCCGATACCACAGAGCAGCAATCAGCGGTCCATATCAAGCACAAACTGTTGGATCGCACCGAAATGACGTAAACACCCTTGATAAGTGATGCAAACCAAGTCACAAAAGTGACTTGCCAATTAAAGTTGCATTTTTTTCGCGATTTTGCGCGTTTTTTAGGCAAATTTGGTAAAATTTCCCCGAATCTCAGACTTTTAAAAAAAAATTTTTTTTTTTAAAAAAATTTTTTTTAAAAAAAACTTGTTTAAAAAAAATTTTTTTTTCCAACCCTGGTCCTGCCTTCACAGTCTGGATCTGACCGGCCCGGATGACCCACGATGGATCGGCGCATGGTGGCTGGGCTACGCCAGCGGTTGTGTGTTGTCGTTGCTCAGTGCGCTGCCGCTGTTTGGATTCGCTCGGGAACTACCCGGTTCGTGAAACATCACCCCCGATCATCACAAAACTTGTCGTTCATGTCGCTCGCTCTCATTAAGACACGCCGCGCCTGCGAGCCAAGGACGTAAAAACAGCCGAGTTGAAATTTACGGAACTGAACTCGAAAAAGAAGCTCATGAACGTGCACAAACAGATCTGGGTGAGTGGCGTTGCGTGAAGTTTACGCTCTGCACAGAGTGCGTAAATTACGCTCCCCGTTAAACTGCTCAAGGGTCATTTCGTGCATCCAGGCCTTGCTACACATCCCCTACTACGTGCTACAGTGCATCAGCGTGGTTGTCGTGTCAGCCATGTTCAGTGGCATGGCAGGGCTGATGCCCAAACTGCTCGAGAACTACTTCAATCTGCCCGCCAATCAAGCAGCCATGCTCATTGGTTGGTGTTATTTTGTAAAATGTTATTGTGCGCACGGAAGATGCTCGTCTGTCGTCATCAAAAGTAATCATCAAAGCTTGAAGTATAATAGCAGGAGAAAGTTCACTTGGTATAGTGTAGTAACGAAAAATCGCTCTCCGTAAGCCTTCTGTACCTGACTATTCTCTGTCTGTTCTATTGCATTATAAATTTGCGGGATTTATTATCAAAACCTTACGCCTTTTTTACCGCAAGACAGGCTCCTCGTTCGATGCTATTTTCACATCATACTGACGGTTCATCAAGGTGATCGTCATGCACGAAAAGGTCACATGACGCATGAGAACAGGTCTGCGTACTAAAATCCTCATCCACCTTTACCAATCAGGCGGCGTTATCGTACCGGTCGGGGCAGCGGCACTGGTCACGAGCGGCTATATTGTGCGCCGACTGCGTCTGAGCGTACAGCAGAACTTTCGAATGGATCTGGCGCTTACCGTAATCAAAATGTGCATGTTGTGGCTGTTCTTTGTCTATTGCGAGGGTCCGAAGTACGCTGGTGGTGTCGTGCACTACAATGGCAGCGCCACACAGCCGCCTGATGGGTGGGTGAGGTGATGTTTCATTACTGTGCACACAAAAAACAGCGAACATGAAATCATGACCTTCCATCCGATTCAAATACAAGGACAATATTATTCGCATTGACAGTCACCTGATTTTCAAAAACGCAACAACCCAAATATATTCGCAAGCAACACACGACTGCACAGGAAGCCACAGCATTGGTGATTGGTCTGGCTAATTGTCCACAGCCGTGAACTTTTGGTCGTCAATTCAAGCTGCCCTGAACGTGCGCCAGAAATACAGTATAGTCCATCCATCAGCTCATGGCACTGTTGTTTGGGAGGTTCTCAGTTCCGTTCCTAATGAAAGAGAAATTGAGCGTGAGCATTTTTTAAAAAAATTAAAAAAAAAAAAATGTCAGAGAAAACGATTGAATTCATCAAATTTACAATAAAAAATAAAATCGATAAAAACTCGATTTCTATAAAAACAGCAAAAGAAAAAAAAAACTCAATTTCTCCATTACAACATTGGATCCTGCAAGGAACTTTCCAGCCAGCAGCAACACAAAGTGCCATGAGCTGGTGGACGGACTATACACATGGCATAGTCGTTGGCTGACGATCGGTGATGACGACATACTGTATATAGCAATAATTCATCGGTCGAACTTTGTCTTCACAGATTTGTAAATTTCATCGTGTCGGTCAAAAGAAACTTTCCAAGGAGTAGACAACAAGCAGAACGGGGATCGATGTCACCGCGCTGTTGGTCCATAGAGCGTATTACGTATGTATTCGATGTTTCAGCGACTTGACCAGCGCCTGCAACGAACATTGCGGTTGTGAGGACTATTTCAAGCCAATCTGCGATCCAGAAACGACGATAGCGTATTACTCACCGTGTTATGCGGGTTGTTCGAATGAAATTACGGTTGAAAATCAAGCGAGGCTCATGTACATTGGGCGGGATGCATCCTGCTGGCAATAGATGAGGCGCTGAGCCTCCGCTCCAAGATGAGTTATAAGTCGTACATTGCGCAATCTCATTGTTTCTGTAATTTCGACCTGCGTAAAAGTTGCTCCTCCCTGTGAGAAACTGGGTATAACGCCGATCAAAATTACAGAACTAACAAAATCGCAAGGTACATTATGGGTGGCCGGGCAATTGAGCAAAGCACATTTGAGCAAGACCACCTTGAGCAAGCGAAAAATGGCATAGCCAAAAGAGCAGAGCCTTTATTTTGTTCCAATGGCTTATTCTTGGGCTCGTTTAGGTGTCAGGCTTAAGGCTTAGGCCAAGGCCTACAACTTAGGCTTAGTTTTGTGTTTGGGTTTATGCTGCTGTTTTGGCCTCTGCTCTTTTTCGCTTGCTCAAAGTGGTCTTGCTGAAACGTGCTTTGCTCAATTGCCCGTCCGCCCACATTATGGCCTATGACACAATTCATTTTGCACCCCCTCCACCCCCCCCCCCGACCAGCCGACCAGTTTGCCAGCAAAATGCATATCGGCCACAGTGTTCCCATTTTTGTGACCAGCTTGGCATTAGGCACAATTTTTTTAATTTTTTCGTGGACCGACAAACCGCCGACAATTTTTCATTTTTTTTCAACAGACCGATACGTGGACTGACTGCCGTTGCGTGCCGAACAGTTACGCTGGTGCCCGCAATCAAACGGCGCTGGTCGAAGGTATAAATGGCGTTTTGGGTTCGATTCTTTGCGATTGGCCGCTAAAAAACTTATGCATACATACAGTATGTACGTAGGTAAATTAGAATTCGTATTAGAGCAACACGGGAAGTCAATTGTTTTGCTCGCGGGCCACTTTCTCCAATCCACCAGATGTTGAGATCCCGTCCAGCGGGAACCCCTTTTCCTCAGGGAGACAGGAAACGCAAATTTTCGATTTTGTACCAGAGTGTACGGATTGGCTCAGGGTTTGGCCTAAGCCCAAGCTTGTGTAAAGGCAGTCCACCGGGGTTGTCACTCAGCCCCCGAATACCGTAACCCATCGCAAGCGAGATCGTTGCGAGACCCATGCTGATCGCTGCTTATCGACACGTGTATTAGCGGCAGCAAGCTGGAAATTGTCATCGTGCGCGTCGATCACCAAAACTTCGAAATGTTGGTTGGTGTTGGTAACACGCAAAGCATAGATAAAAACAAAACGATCCGTGCAGATCAAAATTACGGTGGGTTACGGTATTCGGGGCCGAGTGACAACCTCCGGTGGACTGCCTTTACGTAGTTTAAGCCTAAGTCCAAACCTAGGCCTAAGCTTGAGAACAATGGAAGTTAATTTTCGAAAAATGTCTTAGGACTTCCCAAAACGCGACCATCTCGATCATCATGTGTCAGTGCCGACCTTTGTGCTGCTGAAACAGGCAAAAAAGTTATTGGTGGGAAAATACTGAGTAAAAAATTGTACTTCTCCAATATTGAAATTCTTATCCATATGAAACATCACAGGCACGTGTGTTAACGGCGATTGTCTCACCAAAATGATCATTTTCATATTTCTGATGATACCGTATTCGTTCGTGCAAGCCATGATGGATGCGCCCGGCACGCAGATATTTTTACGGTGTGCTCACTGATTGATTGATTTTACTAATTCATTGTTTAATCATTGATCGGTCAATTGAACAATTGATGGCTGCATTGATTCGTATCTTCTTTTGCAGAATTATTCCGATGGACTATCGAGTCGTCGCCAAAGGCTTCATAATGCTATTAGCTTTAATTGGTATATAATCTTGTACATTATATATTCGCAATGATTTTGTGAATTTTGCATATTTCGACAACAGACATAACATATAAGTCATGCAGCGAAATTAAGCTCCTCCAATAACGTGATTGCAGCGGCCATTCCTGGCAATCTCATAACGGGTGTTGTGGTCGATTACGGTTGTTTGTTGTGGCATCAGACTGAAGGCCAGACACACTGCATTCGGTACAACATTGATGTTTGGCCGTGGATCATTCTCGGAACGAGTAAGTGTCACCACAGGATTAATTGAGCTTTTTGCGAATTTGTGACTAAATTGCAGTACATAGTCGTTCCAGGTGTGATCCAATCACTAATGAGCATAACGTTCACAATCATCAATTTGATTCTCTATGCACCGGCCGAAGAAAGCCCAACTGAAAACAAGAAAGGACAAAAGAAGGTCAACGGAAACGGAACATCGAAGACACAGAAGATTGCGATAAAAGTTGGCCACTTGCAAGTGGTTGAAAAGAAAACCACCGTCTGAACCAGCTGAACTTCAACAACCACTGCGACCACGGCGTCTTAATCATGCTTTATTGTACATGAAGTGCTCCACAACGGGTTTCCATCTGAGGTATTGGTATTGGTCGCACAATGACTTTATAAGAATTGGTCAAATTTTTTTCCTGAATCGCAGAGGGAAAGTGACGGTGCAGTGACGTTGCGTTGCGCGATCGCACACAAAACATGCAGTCACCAAAATGTTTCAGACCCACAGCAACGTGGGTGATCTGCTGGATTATTTTCAGATGAAAATGTTTTGTGAGAATCACAAATAGCACAGTGGTTAAGAGTGACTGAACGTGAAAATCAGGATTGATTTTGATGAATTCTTATATAGTCATTGTACGACCAATAGCACAATGACCATATAAGAATTCATCAAGTCAATCCTGATTTTCACGTTCAGTCACTCTGTGCTACTGTGCTATTTGTGATTCTCACAAAACATTTTCATCTGAAAATAATCTAGCAGAGCGCTTACGTTGCTGAGGGTCTGAAACATTTTGCTGACTGCATGATTTGTGTGCGATCGCGCAACACAACGTCACTGCCCCGTCATTTTCGCGCTTCACGATTCAGGAAAGATTTTTTAACCAATTCTTATAAAGTCATTGTGCGACCAATACCAACCTACATCACATGCAGATGTTTTGAAGGATCCACACGCGCCGAAGCAAATGAGATTTACATGTAGGTGCACTTGGCACTCAATACGTGTATTCTTGCAGTTGCATGAAATTTGCGAGAAGTGCGTGTGTGATCCCTTATGTTCTTTGAACTCGCCAGCAATAAAATCAACCCTTTGGAAATGACGCAGAATAGACACCAGTGACACAGTGTTCTGCTGGTTCTTCTGTTGTATTCCCAGCAAAGACAAGCATGTAGGTATTGGTCGCACAATGACTTTATAAGAATTGGTCAAATTTTTTTCCTGAATCGCCAAGCAGGCTAGTGACGGGGCAACGACGTTGCGTTGCGCGATCACACACAAAACACGTAGTAAAGAGAATGTTTCACACCTGCGGCAACGTGGTTGATCTGCTAGATTATTTTCAGCTGAAAATGTTTTGTGAGAATCACAAATAGCACAGTAGTTACGAGTGACTGAACGTGAAAATCAGGATTGATTTTGATGAATTCTTATATGGTCATTGTGCGACCAATACCCAGTAGCCAATTTTTCCTATGTTTATTTGCCCACTTTTTGTCAAGAGTCTAGTTCCTCCAACGTGATCCAAATTCCGGTCGTGGCCCAATATTTCGCATCTCAGTGTTTTGTAATAATCTGACATTCCGAATGTTCAACCAATTGCTCTTGACGGTTACAAGTGCAAAGCCGCCTTCCGTCACGATTCACAAGTGCGCCTTCAAAATCTCGGACCAATGATTCGTCACCGTCATCAACTATATAACGATAGTCATGCAACCAGCTGGAACAGAACCGTGTCTTGCATGATCGATAGGAAAAACAGATCGACTCGCCACACGATCATGTTCAAAGAAGGCATCGTGCGGCCTTTTTATTGCAGCTGATGCAAACAAACCTCAAATCTGAATTTTCATTCGATCTAAACGTTTCAGAGAGGCCTGTTCTCTTTGGATCGTGAGCAATAATTTGCCAACAACGACGTTAAACGAGCGCAGTATCAATAGATAGTTCATAAATGTCGCATTGTATTATTGCGTGACCGTTCCGTGCGTCGATATATAACGAAACATTTTAGATCGTATTTATCCAGCATGTATAGTCCAACCACGTGCTCATGAGACGACTGTTTTTAAAGCTTGCATGGCCAGATTCAAAAAATGAGCCGGTTACACGTGTTTTCGCAAACAAAAGAAAGAGATTGGGCCGAAAGAGACGACAAGTTCCAGCTGGTTGACCTCAATTTGCTGCGTGCTTACGCGAACAGCAACGTCGTTCAACACACAAATGTTTTGGGAGTCAAAAGGGAATTTACGCACCGATGTGGATAGCGTGTTTTTACAAAATACAATATGCGTTTCTCTTTCTTTCATTTCCGAAATACGTGAAACCGGAACATTATTGGATCTGTACAAGCCAACTTCAAAATAAGTCGTCTCATGAGTTCATGGCTGGACTATACCGCCCGGAATCAGTGCACATCGTTCTGGAGAGTAAATGTTTCTCATGTTCGGGTTTCGGTTTTTCTTTCAATTTTCACTGCAATTTTCCGATAAATTTGACCACACAAACCCAACTGTCCTTGGTCCGGCCTTGTCCGCAACTACAGACATCCTGTCGGTGGACGGACTGCACACGCAGTGTTCGTTTGTTGGTCGTTTGTAGTCATCAATGCGGACTACGGTACTGTTGGTCGTTTGGAGTGATTGGTCGGCTATTGAGTTGATGTTCGACAGATCAGTGTCGTATTGCAGAGGTACTACTCGACAATCGGTTAGCAAGTGGATTCCAACGAATGGTATTGAAGACAAGTTTTGAAGTTTTTCTATTTTTTTATCTCCTTAGATTCAGTTGAGTACCGGGACTCCCCAGAAATGTGGTGCTTGTGCGTGGCTGGGTGCGATAAGATGCATTTGACGCACGTCAATGTTATCTCAGTAACGACGAAGTTAAATGATATGGACGCATTTCATTTGATGAGGACACCGATACGCCTTATCAAACTGTTTTTTTTCTTTCTGACCATATTCACTCGTCCTCATGGTCAAACGGATGACGTAAAAGTTTTGCGTTTTTGCTGACTGCCAGCAGATGCAGGCAGGGTTGAAAAAAAAATTTTTTTATTAACGAGCTTTTTTTGTTAAAAAAAATTTTTTTTTTGATTTTTTTTTTGACGAAAAATTTTTTTATTAGAAAAAGTGTTGCAAACGACGTTTCAGGATAAATGAAATCGATACAACATATTTTTCAAAAATTGAAAAATTTTCGCCTCACACCGAACTTGTGTGGTGACACCCGGTAGTATTGTGCAGATTCCATGGTCTCCGACCAGTCTGAGGTTGATGTTCACTAACGATGTTACTCTGATGTATTGTAGCATGCCGTACAACGTATTTTAATGCATCTAATGCCGTATATCTGATATACGACCATCAAAATATCGATTACAGCCCAAATCTTGCGCGTCAGATCGACTTTGCCGCCCGGTTTTGCACCAGACTTGCATATATATATGTGTAGTAGCATGTAGTAGCACATTATCGGTGCCACATCACTATAAAAGACCAGCCCCGCGCATCCCTGTACGGATTTGGGGACAATACAGGGCGCCGCAGGCGCGATTTTGGAAAAATTGTCTCGTCCACAGAAAAAAGTGCCAATTTTTTGCCTCGAAAAAGGCCATTTTTGGACATTTTAGCCCATTTTGGGCAACTTTTTTTTATTAAAAAAAAAGCAAAATCTGAGTTTCAAAAAAAAAATTTTTTTTTAAAAAAAAAATTTTTTAATTGACCACTTTTTTTTTTGAAACAACCCTGGATGCAGGTATACAAATGTGAGCTCTGACGAGAACACTGCGCGCTAATCCGCTTATCAAACTCTTTTGTTTCTTTTCGTGACGACATTCACCCATGCACATGACTTGATGGTGACGTATAAGCAGCCAGTTTTAGCGATTGCGTGCAGTATAAATGTGAGCTGTGACGAGAGTAATAGTCGCCCATTTTCACCAAGGCATTTCTGTCCTTTTGTACTTGAGACAGCTGCTTGGTCATTTAGGTTCAAACGATATATCGTGACAATTAACTGCACGCGGAATCGCGAAAGATGCTCAATTGCAAACTCACTGTGTTCTTCACGGTGGTGTGTGTTGCCGCCATCGATCTCGTTGTCGCTAAATGTAAGTAATACCTGTGTCCAGTGATGTTTGAGAAAAACATTTTTATCGAAAAAAATTTCTTTAAGAATTCGTCTCAAAAGTTAAAAAAAATTAATTATTTCAATATTCGAAAATTTCTCGATTTTTTTGCTCCAAAGAGTATACATTTGCATATTTTGCATAAAAATTGCTGCTGTTCATCACCTGACCCAACCATTGTTGTCTTGGGCAGGGTTGGGCAAAAAACGTTTTTTTTGTTTCAAAAAATCGTTTTCTTAAACGATTTTTTAAAAAAAAACGTTTTTTTAAAACGCCCAGATGACCAAAATATGACCCCCAAAAAAATGGAAAACGCTCATGTTGGGAAGAAAACTTGGTTAAGTGAAGTAATTCTATGTGTTCTGAGGCAAAATGAACGGGTTTCAACCCTTTTCTAGCGAGTTGCTAAGATCCCATATCAGACCCGCATCATGGGACCAACTTTGGCCGGGGTTATCACTGAAAGTCAAACTCCGTATATCGACGTATCTCGACAAAGTAAAAATTGGTCGAAAATTTTTTGAAAAAAATGGGACAAAAAAAATGATTTTCCTTGATAACCAGGGTACTTTCCCTGAAAAATCAGGGAAAATCAAGGAAATTCAGGATTTAGAAAAAAACGAAAAACGACCCAGGCGTTTTTTTTTAAAAAATGTCGTTTTTTTTAAAAGAAAAAACGCCGTCGTTTTTTTTTGCCCAACCCTGGTCTTGGGTCTCGTTGTTTTGTGGCATCCAGACGCGTGCACACACCACACTCACATTTTGTTTTACTAATACCAACGGACCATTGGTACGTGTACGTAGGATGGGCACATTTTTCATTAAAATTCGACAAAAATGGCGGTCGCGGTGCAAACTTTTCGATTGAACAACTGATTATAACTCAAATAACTCAAAAGGGAAAATCGTGTGATTTTCAGCGTGCGCGGACGCAGCGCAAGGTCACGACTACCTCGCTTTGGATGGCAGGTGTTTCATCCTGTTCAAACCGCCAAACGCCACGTGGAGCGATGCGATGGCGACCTGCAGTCGAACATTAGAAAGCGGTCTGGCGTACGTCGAGGACAAAACAACGTTGTTCGCCATTCGTGGATGGTTGAATGGGATCTACAGTCCGATACCTGAAGTTAGTGAACAGCAACCAACGTGTTGCCATCTCTGTAGTTGAAACGCATGTATAGTCCAGCCACGAACTCATGAGACGACTTTTTTGAAATTGGCTTGTGCGGATCCAATAATGTGCCGGTTCCACGTATTTCGGAAATGAAAGAAAGAGAAACGTATGTATTTTTTAAAAACACGCTCTTTACCACTGTATGTAATATAACGATATGTGAAATGTGAAACAATACACGGGAGAATTTACATAGGTATCAATACTAATTAGTCTTAAATATAAGCTATCGCAGACTTTAAATCGTTAGGGCTCCACCAGATAGACCCGAAACCCGAAATCCGAAACATAAATTTTTTCTATGTCCATGTTTCGGGTTTCGGTTTTGAAAAAAAACACGAAACCCGAAACACAAAGCATGATAATCGAAAATGTTTCGGTCTTGCCACTAGTAGCTGACGTGAACAATTTACACAGTCAGTCGAAACATTTTCGATTATCATACTTCGTGTTTCGGGTTTCGGGTTTTTTTTCAAAACCCGAAACCCGAAACATGGACATAGAAAAAGTTTATGTTTCGGGTTTCGGGTTTCGGGTCTATCTGGTGGAGCCCTTACAAACCAATTTGAATTTTCAATAGTTCACAATTCCATGTCGAAGGTTTCACGTTAGTCTCCCCGCATTCCAGCACGGCCAATGGTGGATCGGTCTACTGCAAGTCGACACATCCGTCGAACCGGCGGGTGGCTGGGCGTGGGTGAATGCCGATCACGGCGTCAATCACAAGGCAACAAACACGCCGTGGCTTGAGGAGCAACCGGACGACAGTCCATGTGAGAATTGTGGCGAGCTCGTCACCCACACGAGCGCCATATTTGGCGTGAATGATGATCTGTGCACACGATTGCGTCCGTTCATCTGTGAGATCAGCGCAAGCGCCTAGACAGTGTGCAACAACAGGGTACACATTGCTGCAAAACATGATTTTCAAACGCCAAATTCTTAGGGTAGATTTGTGAGACCTGGGCGAGTTTTCAAGTTTCGTATTGCGCTAACGCGACTAAATTTATGTAGTGACTCAATCCATAGGCCGGTCACCCGGTACTGCGTATTTCAGCGGACATCATCAGCCGGGCTTATAGTGATGTGGTCAAATCAAGTAGTCAAATCACATGTGTTATTTCTCGCGCTCATTCGGGGCTCATGTATTATTACTTGATTTGACGACAGTACTATTAGCCCACATGCGTGCTGTATAAAGCTTTATCCTATAACGTGCCTTTTCGTGTACTATCGACTTCATCATTTATCACTTTTTATTCCCTGTAAACAGGATAATATGTTACTATTATAGTCAATATAAAGTTATTCAATCCATGACAGATCAATAGTTGACAGCATGATTTTTTATACTATTAATTAAAACACTGTACAGCTGTGTATGTGTGTGCAGGCTTAGGCTTAGGCTTGTTATGGGTGCGTGCCACACACACAATCGGGAAAAAAGTTTAATTTGTTCCAGCCCAAAAAAGCATGATTAAACTTCTGAGGCAATGTTCCCACAAACGTATAATACCAAATCAATCCCCAGGTCGGCAGCGCAATGTTGATGTTTCACAAAAGCTACAAACCGCCCACGCACGTTTTGTCGGCTCCCGAACTTCGGAGAGGCGGGATGCTGCCGGTTTGGTGCAACGACCGCACCATATTTGATGGCGCTGCACTGTACAGCTGAGCGCGGGCGCGACCACTAACTTCGTGCCCAAGTGCCGCGTACATTTATTGATGTACTTAGGAGATTTTTTATACTATTAATTAAAACACTGTACAGCTGTGTATGTGTGTGCAGGCTTAGGCTTGTTATGGGTGCGTGCCACACACACAATCGGGAAAAAAGTTTAATTTGTTCCAGCACAAAAAAAGCATGATTAAACTTCTGAGGCAATGTTCCCACAAAAGTATAATACCAAACCAATCCCCAGGTCGGCAGCGCAATGTTGATGTTTCACAAAAGCTACAAACCGCCCACGCACGTTTTGTCGGCTCCCGAACTTCGGAGAGGCGGGATGCTGCCGGTTTGGTGCAACGACCGCACCATATTTGATGGCGCGGCACTGTACAGCTGAGCGCGGGCGCGACCACTAACTTCGTGCCCAAGTGCCGCGTACATTTATTGATGTACTTAGGAGATTTTTTATACTATTAATTAAAACACTGTACAGCTGTGTATGTGTGTGCAGGCTCAGGCTTAGGCTTGTTCGGGGTGCCACACACACACAATGGGGAAAAAGTTTAATTTGTTCCAGCCCAAAAAAGCATGATTAAACTTCTGAGGCAATGTTCCCACAAAAGTATAATACCAAACCAATCCCCAGGTCGGCAGCTGAATGTTGATGTTTCACGAAAGCTACAAGCCGCCCACGCAAGTTTTGTCGGCTCCCGAACTTCGGAGAGGCGGGATGCTGCCGGTTTGGTGCAACGACCGCACCATATTTGATGGCGCGGCACTGTACAGCTGAGCGCGGGCGCGACCACTAACTTCGTGCCCAAGTGCCGCGTACATTTATTGATGTACTTAGGAGATTTTTTATACTATTAATTAAAACACTGTACAGCTGTGTATGTGTGTGCAGGCTCAGGCTTAGGCTTGTTCGGGGTGCCACACACACACACAATGGGGAAAAAGTTTAATTTGTTCCAGCCCAAAAAAGCATGATTAAACTTTTGAGGCAATGTTCCCACAAAAGTATAATACCAAACCAATCCCCAGGTCGGCAGCTGAATGTTGATGTTTCACGAAAGCTACAAGCCGCCCACGCAAGTTTTGTCGGCTCCCGAACTTCGGAGAGGCGGGATGCTGCCGGTTTGGTGCAACGACCGCACCATATTTGATGGCGCGGCACTGTACAGCTGAGCGCGGGCGCGACCACTAACTTCGTGCCCAAGTGCCGCGTACATTTATTGATGTACTTAGGGGATGTTTTATACTATTAATTAAAACACTGTATAGCTGTGTATGTGTGTGCAGGCTTAGGCTTAGGCTTGTTCGGGGTGCCACACACACACAATGGGGGAAAAAGTTTAATTTGTTCCAGCACAAAAAAGCATGATTAAACTTTTGAGGCAATGTTCCCACAAAAGTGTAATACCAAACCAATCACCAGGTCGGCAGCTGAATGTTGATGTTTCACGAAAGCTACAAGCCGCCCACGCAAGTTTTGTCGGCTCCCGAACTTCGGAGAGGCGGGATGCTGCCGGTTTGGTGCAACGACAGAAAAACTGCTCCCGAACTTCGGAGAGGCGGGATGCTGCCGGTTTGGTGCAACGACAGAAAAACTATGTGGAAAGAAAAATAGAATTCGCTTAAATTACTAAAAGGACTTACGCTCGCTTCAAAAAAATTGGTTTTATGAAAACTTTTTTCGTCACTAAGAAATTTATCGTAAAGGAGAACTTATTTTTGGTTGCAATGCACAGGCTCTGCACTTCTGGCCGTGATTTCTCTCGTTTTTCGCCCCACAACAGAAAAGTTCGACGGAGCAAACATTGTTGTCCAATTTATCCTCCATTCGTTCCAGATGAAAAACAATGTGAATTGATTACCGTACAACGGTGAAGTGAATGTTACAGTTCCGCGTGGTTTGATGCGTGTGACCTTAATCGGTTGATAATCCCATATCATGAGCATGACACCACACTTAAGTCAGAACTGGGTGGTCGTGTCTGGGTGATGCACAAAGCCTCACACGGCGGACTCAAAGTTCACCTCAACATCAGACGTGCATGATATCACACTTGAGTTGGAGCTACGTAGCCCACACCTTCCTAATTTTTTCTTATTAATATTATTTTTTTTCCTTTCCCCTTCTTACCTTCAGGCACGAAACCCTCCAAGCAGATCAACACACAGTCAACAAGCCACGCAGCTGGCTCTTGTGCGTTTGGAATGTTTCAGTCACACAAGCTGCGTCAGCATACGCTTGTTCACGGTGTTAGCTTTCCTCTTCACTCAACGGATCCCCCCAAAAAACCGAAATTAGAAATTTACTATACAACGCAAAAGTAGCCACACTGGAGGCAAATGCTAGGACAACCTGGCCATGCACATGTGTATTTGCTTGCGCATGCTAAGAAGGGTCACTCTAGCTGGCTGATGTTTCACCTTGTGCACATATCTGTCAACTCGATGTCATATTTGCTCGCTGATTTTCGGTCAGAGAAAAAAAGGTATGCATTGCTCTGACGCAAGGTGTGAGGGTCACATGCGTTTTTGTGCCACCAACTTTTGAGATTTTCAGTTGCGTGCATGTGATTTGACAGTGCCATCTCTGATCTGTGTTCACAGAAGAGCGGTGCACCAGATCATCGTCAGCGAGAATGCACATGACGGCCACGTGGCAATCAACAACACACACGAGCTGGTTTTGCGGAAAAGGAACTGAAACAACTGAAGTTGAAACACAGCAAGTTGGAAAAACTGGTTGAAGATTTGAAGTGCGTGTTTCTGGTTTTGTAAACGTGGTGGTAAAGGTGATTTGTAAAGGTTTTGTTTCAGGACCTGGGATGAAAAGGTGAACGGTCTGGTGATCAGGATCGATTCATTCCTGCATCGCAATGCACATGCCGTTGTCAACTATAAAAAGGTTGGAGCTTTATTCTTGTTATCGAAAACATATGCAAAAAGATTCATACTTTCAAAACCCTAATCACACAGTACATAAAAACCTAACTTTAGTTGTGGACGGAGATCACAGACTTGGCCGCCAGTCGCGACCGTATCGCTGATCAACAAACGACATACTACCAGAACTTTTTCGAATCGTCGCAGAAACTCACCGAACTCTACTGGAAAGAGCGGGTATATAATCATCAAAGTTTATTTCAAGCTAGCATCTGTCTTGGTACCTAGAGGCACCAGATTTTTGGGATTAGAATGGATTCGGATGATGCATTTTCGATTACAATTATGGAATCGAAGAGGAACGGACAGTGCAAAATGCGCACCGGCTGCCATTGGCCTGAAGAGGATCGACTTTATATTGCTTTTTCCGATGCCGCACGGTGATCGGTCCAAACCTGCGTGTGTCAAAGTTACCGATTGTGCAAAATTTCCGCACGCTACTGTAGGTATACCTATGTATGTACTGTATATATAATTCAACCTGCGTAAAGAAACGCTCAGCCAGCTTATATAAGAAACCCTTTTTCACGTTGGTCAAAACTGGTGGCATGGGCATGAGTAATGTAGCGAAATAACGCTGATGCAAACATAGTAGGTTTCGTGACCAAAGTAAGACAAGACTGTAGACCGGACCTACAGTACACATATCAGCCGTGTTTCAAGCTGAAACCTTACTGCTTATTTCTTGTTGCTTCTCAGAATGCAGCGGCTTTGGCTGATCAGAAGAAATCGTTCGAAAACGAACGGGAGAAGGCCGATGATTGGTGGAAGAAACAGGTGAAGGAAGCGAAACATCAAGCGGAGGAGCATGAACGTCAAATGAGCACGACAATTAAACAGCTACAAGCGGAAAAGTCGGATCAGAATAACAAAGTGACAGAGTTGGAACGTGAGCTGAACAAGGCAAATCAGACAATCAATAAGCTCCAGCGGGCCTGTGACGAGCATGGCGGAGAACTGGTGCACCTTGCCGAAAATGTGTCCGTTTCAAACAAATGAGGAAAACTATGTACAACACGTTCTTGTGTCTGGCAAAGGCGTGCACTCTTTTCTGGCTTTATCGGTACATTGGATTTTGGCTTGCGCATCTTGCAAAACTATGTACCTATGTATGTACGGGTGACCCAACATGTACGGGAACCTGTTTCGTGGGGTTTCATATAATGATCGCGGTTGGGGATCCTATCGGCTTTGCATTCGAAGACATACGTACGGGCGATCTACATATAGTTTTTGTGTTAATGTATGGTGTGCAAATGCATAAATCGAGTGCTTCGGTGATTGCGAGCTCAGCAAAGACTGACGAAGGACACGCTTGAACATTTTGTTCATGCGATCGTATATGCACGCACGTGTCAACAGGCTGGCATACATGATTTGGCGCTGATCTTCTCCAAGGCCGCGCACGTATGGCTTACCATATTCACTGGCACCTGAGGAGTCATATTTTTAACCCAAAAAATAGATTTCCTATGTTTTCGAAAGTGCGACACCAAAAGTATTTCCCCGCGTAACCACGGCCGAGACCCTGTCTCACAAAAGGGTGTTGCCGTGTTGTTGGGTCACCCTGTAGAATATGTACATGGTACATACCTATTATGTAGTGCTGACTCAAAGGCTCGTTCTGTCCTGTCGTGAATTTAGTTCCGGTTCGACGCAGTCCCTCTTCCACAGCATGATGGAGGAACCCTGAATCGGCACGGGCGTACCACCGCTCTGCTTGAACACGTGTAAATTTTACCATGGTCCATATCAAGCTTATTGATCGGATATGAGAGGATCGCTGTGGCATGGATGTGATGGGCCTATACAGTAGCTAGGCAGATCAATGTGATCGGACTACTTAGATCCCTCGGATCCGATCACCAAGTTTGGTGTCGACCCACATTTCTGTTGCAAATTGGCTGACGCCGTTTTGGTAGTCACACAAGCGCCATAGGTCTGTATATGTTTGCTTTCTTCATTTAAATTTCAAGTTCAACTATGGCTTTTTGCGGGCATTTTTGCTGTTTTTCCGACTGACTCATGTGTAGTTCCGAAAAAGATATACACACTTTATTGTTAGATATCTATACTACTAAAACAGGAAGGCGTATGTATGTATGTATGTATGTATGTATGTCTGTCTGTCTGTGGCCCCCTCCCTCGGAAGGGCGGACGGGTCAATTTTCACGGGTAGCTGGGTATGCTAACGGGTCTTCGGGGGGGGGGGGGGGGCCCGGCACGGGCGCGGCGCTGTAGCCGGGCCGTAGGCACGGGTCCCGTCTAGTTCATATACTGTAATGGGTGATATTTTCGACACGGTGTAAAGGTCGATGGAAAGCTCGGTCGACAGCTCAGTGTGAAAGACCTCGGTGTATACTTGAAACATTCCACGTTAATAACAGGCAATATGTTTCACATTTACACCGAGCAACGCCGACCGAGCTTTTGATCGAACTTTACACTGACCTTTACGCCCAACTGATCTTTACACCGTTTCGAAAATTCCACCCATTATCACTGTTATTGTGGTTGCATGGATACGCGAATAAAATGAATTAACTGTGTGTTTATTTTTAGCACCCTGGATTTGATCAATAAAAATATCGAAAGAAATGTGAAGTTCGGCTTTATCACATTTTCGCTTTCTTCAATTCGAACTTGGCGATTGCCTCTCTGTGCACTTCATCAGGTCCGTCGGCCAGGCGAATAGCGCGTGCCCAGACGTAGAACATCGCCAGTGGCGTGTCACCTGACACACCTGCCGCACCGTGCACCTGCATTTTTGGGTAATATATATTTGTGCAGTTAAACTTCGTTATACAGTGGCAAGTCAATGACCAGCAGGTTTCAGTCACTGATGTGGCTAAAGGTGTATGGTACAAATACAGTATAGTACGTTATGTATAGTCCGCCCATCAACTCATGTCACTTTGTGTTGCTGCTGGCTGGTTTGTTCCCTTCCTCCACGTTTTAATGAAAAGAGAAATTGAGTGTGACCGACTTTGCAAGCACACTGAAAAAATAATAGAATAAGTCGAAAAAGATTGAATTCGATCAAATTTAAAATTAAATTAAAATGGATAAAACACGTTGATTTCATTAAAAAAATGCAATTTAGGAACAAAACTAATTTTTTTGGCAATTCAATTTCTCTTTCATTAGAACGTGGAGGAAGGGAACAAGTCGGCATGCAGCATCACAAAGTGACACGAGCTGATGGACGGACTATACATAGGTCACGCGATATGTTGTGAACAGTGAACTGCATTGTTTCGCTCAAATGCGGGTCATCGCAGCCATCGCGACTTGATTACGCATCGGGTACAGAATCATTTGCACTTTGCTGGTATGCAGACAGGGTCGTGTGTGATCGAGGGTCTTCATGATTATTTGAAGTATAGCAATACGGTACTTCAATGGTATAAGTCGACTACCGTGAACGTTGCACCCAACCCGCAACTGTCACACAAGATGCCCACATCAAGAAAGTCATAAAGTGATCTGACCCGCGGCGACAGGACCCTCTGTTCTTGATGCCGCCGCAACGAATAGATATCATTTCATCTCAACCATCTGAACCTGTATGGCACGATCGATGACCTGCACCGCCACATTCGGCACCACAACTTTGATCATCGCGATCTCCGGCGCTGCTTTCTGTAAAATCGTCAAAATGTCCGGCGCTGAGTCACTTTGGAGACGCGACAGCAAGTTTTGCTCGCTTTCAGCACTCCAGGAAGAGTCATTTTCAACAAAGTGTCCTTTGTGTACCTTTGTGCCAACCGTATCGATCATATTGGCGGCTTTCAATACCAACAGTCTGGCTTGTTCCACTTGCATCCGACTGTCAGCCAACCCGGCTCTGATCGTGCCCTGCGCTGCCAGTGGTTGACCGAATGCAACACGGTGCGTGATCTGGTGGTTGGAGTAAAACGTCACTATTACGGTAGGTCGGTAGCATCAACCATGGTGATGTTATTGTGGGCGCACTGGTTCCACACCCACGTGTTTGACACACTGACTGATGTTTCACAGCGGCGAAGCGCAAAACCGAAATTTTACAATCGGTTTATATAGGAGCTTGTCCGATAACCATGTTTGGTACACCGGAAATGATTTTCTGTCTGCTTCCTAACCAGATTAAGAACACAACAGTCCGAAGATGCGTTGGAAAGAATGCGCCAGCTTAGTTCGTGCGTTCAGTAGTCAGGCTCAAGCTTTAGGCCTAAACCTAAGCCTGAGTCTAAAAATAGGAGATAACGTTTGTATTGCGCGACATCGAGGACCTAAAAATAGGACATCGGGTCTAAAAGTAGGCCGTGTCATGAGCTCAAGTTGCCATTCAGACATGCACCCATATCCAACCCTATCCGCTATCAATTGTGTGACGCAGGCAAATGTGGTCGTACCACCATAAAGCCCCAGGCTAAACGCAATCTTAACCATCAGCCTAAACGTATAAACCACGCTCAGTCTAGGCGCGGCCACTCGAACCTGCCCCCCATGCTCACCCTATCCGTCATCAATTGTATAGCGCGTTCACAGTGCCCAATCAATCGCATACAATGGTGAATGCGGCCGGGTCCAAGTCTACCCTGTGCAATCTCGAAGCCACGACCTTCGCCGAGTATCAGATTGTCAACCGGCACGCGCACGTTGTCGCAGATGATCTCAACTGAAAACAAAAGGACAAAAGAAGGTCAACGAAAACGGAACATCGAAGAAACAGAAGATTGCGATAAAAGTTGGCCACTTGCAAGTGGTTGAAAAGAAAACCACCGTCTGAACCAGCTGAACTTCAACAACCACTGCGACCACGGCGTCTTAATCATGCTTTATTGTACATGAAGTGCTCCACAACGGGTTTCCATCTGAGGTATTGGTATTGGTCGCACAATGACTTTATAAGAATTGGTCAATTTTTTTCCTGAATCGCCAAGCAGGCTAGTGACGGAGCAACGACGTTGCGTTGCGCGATCACACACACAGCATGTAGTAAAGAGAATGTTTCACACCTGCGGCAACGTGGTTGATCTGCTAGATTATTTTCAGCTGAAAATGTTTTGTGAGAATCACAAATAGCACAGTAGTTACGAGTGACTGAACGTGAAAATCAGGATTGATTTTGATGAATTCTTATATGGTCATTGTGCGACCAATACCCAGTAGCCAATTTTTCCTATGTTTATTTGCCCACTTTTTGTCAAGAGTCTAGTTCCTCCAACGTGATCCAAATTCCGGTCGTGGCCCAATATTTCGCATCTCAGTGTTTTGTAATAATCTGACATTCCGAATGTTCAACCAATTGCTCTTGACGGTTACAAGTGCAAAGCCGCCTTCCGTCACGATTCACAAGTGCGCCTTCAAAATCTCGGACCAATGATTCGTCACCGTCATCATAACGATAGTCATGCAGCCAGCTGGAACAGAACCGTGTCTTGCATGATCGATAGGAAAAACAGATCGACTCACCACACGATCATGTTCAAAGAATGCATCGTGCTGCCTTTTTATTCCATCTGATGCAAACAAACCTCAAATCTGAATTTAAATTCGATCTAAACGTTTCACAGAGGCCTATTCTCTTTGGATCGTGAGCAATATTTTGCCAACAACGACACTAAACGAGCACAATATCACTAGATAGTACATATAAATGTCGCATTGTACTATTGCGTGACCGTTCCGTGCGTCGATATCCAACCATGAGCTAGATATGCCATATTATGAAGTTCCATAAGTGGAAGATGTTGAAAAATTGAACCCTTGGCATATGGTTGAGCAGTGGTTTCTGAAAAATGCTGCGAATTTTTTTCTTTCTAAGGGCGCGCCCATGTAGGCCGGGGCCAGGGGCTCGGACATAGATTATTTTTCATGGCCCCGGCCCCGGCCCCGCCCCTGGCCTAGATGGGCGCGCCCTTAAAGGGTCTCCGCCATATATATTCGACCAAGACCAATCTGAATGAAACTTGGCACAGTGACTGGGTTTGGTCCAAAACACTCACGGCCAAGAAAATTTTTTCCCATATCAGCCCCCTGTCTGAGCCCGAAGGGCTGAAACGTGAAAAATTTTGACCCTACCACCGCACCATCAAAATAAAATACCGATCTGTTTCGCATGTTCTTAATGTACCGCTTGATCACAAATGTTTTATAAACGCCTTGGCTCTAATTTAAATTTATACTCACTTTTTTGGCACTACCACAGCTCGCGCTACTTTGCCAAAACCACGCTAATTTTAGAAAAAATTTTTTCCGTTGTATTTTTGGGCCACATAGACAGCATACAGAGCTTTACTATACAATAGGTAACAAAACCCATTTATCATGCTATTCAAGCGATTAAAGACCAATTTCCCATCGCTGATAAGTTTCGACAAAAGTTCGCTCAACTGTTGTGAGCCTCAACTTTTTGGCCCTTTTCTGGGTACCCCAAGCACATTTCTATGTCATAATTTCCTATTTTAATAACGATGTACCAAGGTGATATATGACACGCCAGATAGCAAAAATATAATTGTTGTTAATTATGTGAAAAACTATGTTGGTTCATCTACATACTTGGAGGTACGAGCAAGAAATGAATTTTACACAAAATTCATAATTTTAGCAAATTTTCGCTTCCGTCATATTTATAGCCTACCCGCAGTTGTGATGGAAGTGTGGTATTTACTGTTCGATGAAGCCCCAACGTTGTTGTTGTTTATCGATCAAAATCCAAAATTCTAGCTCTAACGTATCTTTAGAAAAATCGTGATCATTGAGGTCCATGCGTTGGACTTGGAACTACAACCGTGCTTGTAACCGGACCAGCGTCTACGGTGCCTTCATTTGAACGACTTCTGCCCAAGATACGTTTGAGCTAGAACGTTGGATTTTGATCGATAAACAACAATAACGTTGGGGCTTCATCGGACAGTAAATTCCAAACTTCCATCACGACAGTAGGTAGACTAAAAATGTGATGGAAGCGAAAATTTCTTAATAAGGTGGATTTTGTATAAAATTCATTTCTTGCTCGTACCTCCAAGTATGCAGATGAACCAACATAGTTTTGCTCATAATTAACAACAATTATATTTTTACTATCTGGCGTGCCATATATCACCTTGGTACATCGTTATTAAAATAGGAAATTATGACATAGAAGTGTGCTTGGGGTCCCCAGAAAAGGGCTAAAAAGTTGAGGCTCACAACAGTTGAGCGAACTTTTGTCGAAACTTATCAGCGATGGGAAATTGGTCTTTGATCGCTTGAATAGCATGATAAATGAGCTTTGTTACCTATTGTATAGTAAAGCTCTGTATGCTGTCTATGTGGCCCAATGTTTTGGGAGTCAAAAGGGAATTTACGCACCGATGTGGAGAGCGTGTTGTTAAAAAATACAATATGCGTTTCTCTTTCTTTCATTTCCGAAATACGTGGAACCGGAACATTATTGGATCCGTACAAGTCAACTTCAAAATAAGTCGTCTCATGAGTTCATGGCTGGACTATACCGCCCAGAATCAGTGCACATTGTTCTGGAGAGAAAATGTTCGCATGTTCGGGTTTCGTTTTTTTTTCAATTTTCACTGCAATTTTCCGAAATTTGAACACACAAACCCAACTGTCCTTGGTCCGGCCTTGTCCGCAACTACAGACATCCTGTCGGTGGACGGACTGCACACGCAGTGTTCGTTTGTTGGTCGTTCGTAGTCATCAATGCGCACTACGGTACTGTTGGTCGTTTGGAGTGATTGTTCGGCTTATTGAGTTGATGATGTTCGACAGATCAGTGTCGTATTGTAGAGGTACTACTCGACAATCGGTTAGCAAGTGGATTCCAACGAATGGTATTGAAGACAAGTTTTGAAGTTTTTCTATTCTTTTATCTCCTTAGATTCAGTTGGGTACAGGGACTCAAGGAATGTGGTGCTTGTGCGTGGATGGGTGCGATAAGATGCATTTGACGCACGTCAATGTTATCTCAGTAACGACGAAGTTAAATGACATGGACGCATTTCATTTGATGAGGACACCGATACGCCTTATCAAACTGTTTTTTTTCTTTCTGACCATATTCACTCGTCCTCATGGTCAAACGGATGACGTAAAAGTTTTGCGTTTTTGCTGACTGCCAGCAGATGCAGGTATACAAATGTGAGCTCTGACGAGAACACTGCGCGCTAATCCGCTTATCAAACTCTTTTGTTTCTTTTTGTGACGACATTCACCCACATGACTTGATGGTGACGTATGAGCAGTCAGTTTTAGCGATTGCGTGCAGTATAAATGTGAGCTGTGACGAGAGTAATAGTCGCCCATTTTCACCAAGGCATTTCTGTCCTTTTGTACTTGAGACAGCTGCCTGGTCATTTAGGTTCAAACGATATATCGTGACAATTAACTGCACGCGGAATCACGAACGATGCTCAATTGCAAACTCACTGTGTTCTTCACGGTGGTGTGTGTTGCCGCCATCGATCTCGTTGTCGCTAAATGTAAGTAATACCTGTGTCCAGTGATGTTTGAGAAAAACATTTTTATCGAAAAAAATTTCTTTAAGAATTCGTCTCAAAAGTTAAAAAAATTAATTATTTCAAAATTTCTCGATTTTTTTTGCTCTAAGAGTATACATTTGGATATTTTGCGTAAAAATTGAAACTGTTCATCACCTGACCCAACCATTGTTGTCTTGGGCACTGTAGTCTCGTTGTTTTGTGGCATCCAGAAGCGTGCACACACCACACTCACATTTTGTTTTACTACTAATACCAACGGACGATTGGTACGTGTACGTAGGATGGGCACATTTTCCATTAAAATTCGACAAAAATGGCGGTCGCGGTGCAAACTTTTCGATTGAACAACTGATTATAACTCAAATAACTCAAAAGGGAAATCGTGTGATTTTCAGCGTGCGCGGACGCAGCGCAAGGTCACGACTACCTCGCTTTGGATGGCAGGTGTTTCATCCTGTTCAAACCAAACGCCACGTGGAGCGATGCGATGGCGACCTGCAGTCGAACATTAGAAAGCGGTCTGGCGTACGTCGAGGACAAAACAACGTTGTTCGCCATTCGTGGATGGTTGAATGGGATCTACAGTCCGATACCTGAAGTTAGTGAACGGCAACCAACGTGTTGCCATCTCTGTAGTTGAAACGCAGTCCAGCCACGAACTCATGAGACGACTTTTTTGAAATTGGCTTGTGCGGATCCAATAATGTTCCGGTTCCACGTATTTCGGAAATGAAAGAAAGAGAAACGTATGTATTTGTTAAAAACACGCTCTTCACCACTGTATGTAATATAACGATATGTGAAATGTGAAACAATACACGTGAGAATTTACATAGGTATAGTCCAGCAACAGCTAACGCAGAATTTATGGCAGCCACTGCCTGATTGGTAAAGCGGAAAATCCAGCGATAAGCTTGCCCGGTTTTAGACCGGAAGCTCGCAGACCTTTTTTTTCTTTTTCTTTTCTGTCTTCTTCTTCACCTTCAGAATCGGCTTATTCAACACTTCGGTGCCTTCAAAAAGTTTTTTTTCAATTTTTGGCTGGCAGTCTTTTCATATGATTGCCCTCTTTTGTGTCGTTATGCAGAAAAATTCATAATTTGGCCACTTCTTTTTCTCTTTCTTTCTTTCGCAGTCTTTTGCATGCTACCGTAACCCCCAGTCGAACCATTCCAATTTTCATGTCTGAAGCGAGCGCGCACGTTTTCCGCTTTACGGATCAGGCAGATTGACTGCCATAAATTCTGCGTTAGTTGTTGTCGGACTATATCAATACTAATTAGTCTTAAATATAAGCTATCGCAGACTTTAAATCGTTACAAACCAATTTGAATTTTCAATAGTTCACAATTCCATGTCGAAGGTTTCGAACGTTAGTTTCCCCGCATTCTAGCACGGCCAATGGTGGATCGGTCTACTGCAAGTCGACACATCCGTCGAACCGGCGGGTGGCTGGGCGTGGGTGAATGCCGATCACGGCGTCAATCACAAGGCAACAAACACGCCGTGGCTTGAGAAGCAACCGGACGACAGTCCATGTGAGAATTGTGGCGAGCTCGTCACCCACACGAGCACCGTATTTGGCGTGAATGATGATCTGTGCACACGATTGCGTCCGTTCATCTGTGAGATCAGCGCAAGCGCCTAGACAGTGCACATATTGCTGCAAAACATGATTTTCCAACGCCAAATTTGTAGGGTAGATTTGTGAGACCTGGGCGAGTTTTCCAGTTTAGTATTGCGCTAACGCCACTAAATTTATGTAGTGACTCAATCCATAGGCCGGTCACCCGGTACTGCGTATTTCTGCGGATATCATCAGCCATGTGGTCAAATCGAGTCGTCGAATCACGAGTGTTATTTATCGCGCTCATTCGGGGCTCATGCTTGATTTGACGACAGTACTATTAGCCCACATGCGCACTGTATAAAGGTGAATCCTATAACGTGCCTTTTCGTGTACTATCGACTTCACCATTTATCATTTTTTATTCCCTGTAAACAGGATAATATGTTACTATTTATAGTCAATATAAAGTTATTCAATCCATGACAGATCAATAGTTGACAGCATGAGCAGCAGTATGGAAAATACAAGCACTGAGACTGAATCACCGTGCGTAGTGATATACTATATATGCAGAATAATAATTTCAATAACAGCACCAAATTTTGCGCAAAACATCAGAGCCTCAGATCTTTGCAAAGGTAATGCATTGGGTGTGCTTGTGGCACGCATAACGCTTTGCGTAGTGCGATCGATGCACAGGGGGTTCGGGCTTTGTGGGTTCCAATTGTGCAGATCTGAGCTCAGTCCAAGTTTTAAGTTTTAAAAGGGGAATCAGGAAAATGAATATTTCACCTTGTTGACCCTTTAATTAGCAAGTAAAGCAGCTTTGTACCGCACGCTTTTACATGAAACATCAGGCCCAGACTTCAGTTTAAATTTGTGCGTTGGTATAATAATACAAACTATGTACCTATTAAGTAGCTGTTGCGCGATCTTTTTATGACACAAGCGGAGTATCATCTTTTCAGTATGATGAAAGCTCACTGGTGAACTGTGAACCACAACCAAGCACGCCGACGCACAGTTACAGTATACGGCGCACTACCAACATTCCAAGCTGGTATATGTACATATGTATACGTACCGGAGTTTTCCACTTAAAGCCCCGGGGGCTCTATGCGGAAATTGGTGGAAAATGGAAACTCCGACCAGAAAGAAAAAACCAATTAGAGCCCCCGGGGGCTTTAAGTGGAAACGTTTCCACTTACAGCCCTCGGGGCTTTAAGCGGAAAACTGGGTGTTTTCATCGTTGTCAGTAGGGACATTTTAGGCCAGCATTTTGACATTCTGATACCATATTTCAACCTGATTGTGAGGATCTTCATCTAAACGTTGCAAAACGTTGGTAATAAGCAACAGAAAAGTGCGGTATTTTGGTCATTCTTACACTAGTTTGAACTATTTTGGCAAGTTTACTGTTCGATGTAAAATGGTCCGTAAAAAAATAAATCCAATTAGAGCCCCCGGGGGCTTTAAGTGGAAAATTTTCCACTTAGAGCCCCCGAGGGCTCTATTTGGGGGGGGGCTTTAAGTGGAAAACTCCGGTAGGTATTGCAAAATCTATGCAGACTGGAAGTGTGTGTCTGCACGGCTGCATGGGTCTAAGTGCAACTTTGAGCCGCAGCGGGACAGCGTTCCCGTGGCTCAGCAACTGGCTGTCCAGGCCTGGTGGATGGGAGATCGGAGGTTCGAGTCCTTCCGGGAGCATACGTTTGGTGTGGCGGTTCAGAGTTCACAAATTTCTCAATTCAGTGCCGTGCAAGGAAATATGAAACACAGCTATATGTAGTACCGTTTAAGTAGCGATATGCGCCAGCAATAGCGAGTGCAATGTTTTATTTTTTCATGAACTCGAAAATTGACACTTTCTGGAATTAATGTATCAACAACAGACTGAGAACGACAATATTCACGTGTACAAGACGGTGGCATAAATATTTTAAGGCAAGTGGTAAACTCCGGGACCAAATTTGTTTGTTCTCAAAATGTTTGATCAACTGCAGAAGCCAGCGACTTCTCGAGAATGTGCCTGACGGTTGCCAGCCTACCTGCAGACCATAGACAACAGCATACAGACAGTTCCAACACGTGTCAACACTCGCTTACCGGAGAGGTCGTGTGAAAGGCGTATTACGTTAGATGACAGTGATAAGAACTGCTGTACGACCTATCAAACTGTTTTTTTTCATTTTATGACCCTATTCAGTTATTCACATTACTTGACGCTGACTTGTAAACAGTGTTCTGGAAATTTTGTTGATGGCCTCGTTGTCACATGTGTAGGTTCTGGCGATGAATCTGAGCAATTTTGGCTGTACAATTGAGAATGGTCAATGGCAAGCTCGTGTTCTTCACGGTGTTGTGCGTTGTCATCATCGACCTGGTTGTCGCCAGATGTAAGTGCGCTTTAGCTACAGTACACCTGCTGGTCACCCATTTTTTTGTTGGATATCGAGGTCCATAATTGGCGTGTGTTGACAACATAAAAGGCAAACTATACATCAACATGAGCTCGATTTCGCAGCTGGCAGAATGGTGAAACATTCAGACGTGGCTGCTGATTTGGGAAATGTTACACGTTGAAGAGTACAAAGTGGAGCATGATGATATTCTCTTTCTATTCGTTTTGAATACACGCCACCCTCGAAATCGGGCTCGTGTTGGTGTAGTTTGCCGTTACATCGTACTCGTAAGCAACTGAACGTGTCAAACGGTGTACGTATGGCAACGGTCAGCACTATGTATATCCGCCTATCGCGTGTGACTTTCAGCGTGCGCGGACGCTGCGCAGGGTCACGACTACCTCGCTTTGGTTGGCGGCAAATGCTTCATTCTGTTCAAACCGCAAGCGAACTGGAGCGATGTGATGACGACCTGCAGCCATATATTCGAGGGCCGTATGGCGTTTGTCGAGAACAACGCCACACTGTTTGCAATCGAGGGCTGGCTGAACAACGTTTACAAGCCGATACCTGTTAGTGGGACACTTGTTGGAACGACGATCGGTGCTTTTGTTCTTGAAATCAGCTCGTAAAAATTAGTTGAAACTGCCAAATCTATTAAAAAACTGATTAATATCTCCACTTTCCATAACTCCCGAGCTGCAGGTACGCAGTCAGTGCGTAGACTGGATATCAAGCCCACGCAACGTGTAGCGCTGTGGCGTGCAAAGCAGTGTGTGTGTCTGCGCGGTTGCATGGGTATTTGTGCAACTTTGAGCCGCAGCCAGACCGCGTTCCCGTAGCTCAGTTGGTATAGCAACTGGGAGTTGACGCCTGATGGCTGGCAGGTCGGAGGTTCGAGTCTTTCGCTTGAGCATAGGTTTGGCGTGGCGGTTCAGAGTTCACAAGTGACTTTATGCACTCAACCCCCGCATTCAGCTAGAGGGATGGTGGATCGGTCTGCTGCAAGTCGACACATCCGTCGAACCGGCTGATGGTTGGGCGTGGGTGAACGCCGATCACAGCGTCAATCACAAATCGACACCAACGAACACGCCCTGGCGTGCCGGGGAACCGAACAACGAAGGTGGTGATGAGAATTGTGGCTATCTCCTGCACAAAAGGGGCGTCTTTGGCTTGAATGATGGAAGGTGTATGCTCAAACGCTCGTTCATCTGCGAGCGCAGTGAAACCGCGTAAACATTGTGCGTCCAAACATACGGCTACATTGATAATCAAATTTAGTAGCTTTTGAGAACCTGATAAACGGTCAAGTTTAGCTC
Organism: Rhynchonema sp. JSB1_4; assembly: GCA_030248065.1. NCBI lineage: Eukaryota > Metazoa > Nematoda > Chromadorea > Monhysterida > Xyalidae > Rhynchonema > Rhynchonema sp. JSB1_4. Next base: position 54,273 of record JASAMV010006453.1, read on the forward strand.
AAATTTTTGCATTTTTTGAACCAATGGTCAGCCACCTGGCATTTCTGCAATAAAAGCTGCTAAATTTTCTGATTTCCAGCTGGTATCCAATTGTGAAAAACAAGCCCTGCATTGTATACATTTACCCACATTCATCGTCTGTGTTCATTTCGCGCATTACAATACGAGGTGCAATATTCTTGGCTGATTGAGGCCTGCGCAAACTCAGTACAAAAGACAACGGTCTGTGGGTGGAGCCTGCAGGTTCGGCGCAGGCTAGCATGCACAGTACATCAGCTGTCGTAGGCACTGGCTCATGAGCCGGCCGGCTCAAAGGCTACATCCTGGGCTTACTTGTTTTTTTGACATTTATAGTTTTCAATCTTTTTTTCTCTTTGTGCGATACTTGTTCGCTTCGTGTCTGTTCACTACGCCGGTGCACAATGGATGTGGCATTTCAATTCGAAAACGAAGCAGACAGTACGTCAACTTCAATGAATGAAATGTGGCCTTCGTCACAGTTTCCTATCGCTTATTCCAGCAATTCTGTTTGCAAATTCTATTTTTTTCAGCTTGAACTTAGCAGAAGCTCTTCAAAACAACAAGAAATAACTAAATTTAAATTGAACCACAAGCGTCAACAGCAGCGACGAATCCACAGAGGCTACACGTGAGCGTGCGCCTGCGACCGCTTGCCGGAGTTTTCCAGATGAAGCTCCAGGCCTCTATGCGGAAGTTTGTGGGAAATGGGTCTTACGGCCAAAAGAAAAAATCTAATTAAAGCCCTCGGGGATTTCAGTGGAAACGTTTCCACTTACAGTCAACGAGGGCTTTAAGCGGAAAACTTGGTGTTTTCGGCATTGTCAATGGGGCCACTAGAGGGCAGCATTTTCACAGTCTGGTGCCGCATTTCAACCTGATTATGAGGACCTTCATCTGAACGTGGTAAAATGCGACGAAGCAGCAACAGAAATGTGCAATATTTTGGTCCTTCATACACTAATCTGCACCACTGAATTTTGGCAAGTTTGTTGGCGGATAAAAAATCGATGGTTCAAGAAAAAATAAATCCAATTAGAGCCAGGGTTGGGCAAAAAAACGACGGCGTTTTTTCTTAAAAAAACGACGTTTTTTTTAAAAAAAACGCCTGGGTCGTTTTTCGTTTTTTTTAAATCCTGAATTTCCTTGATTTTCCCTGATTTTTCAGGGAAAGTACCCTGATTATCAAGGAAAATCAATTTTTTGTCCCATTTTTTTCAAAAAATGTATGTCGATATACGGAGTTTGACTTTCAGTGATGACCCCGGCCAAAGTTGGTCCCATGATGCGGGTCTGATATGGGATCTTAACAACTCGCTAGAAAAGGGTTGAAACCCGTTTATTTTGCCTCAGAACACATAGAATTACTTCATTTAACCACGTTTTCTTCCCAACATGAACGTTTTCCAATTTATTGGGGGGCATATTTTGGTCATCTGGGCGTTTTAAAAAAAACGTTTTTAAAAAAAACGTTTTTTTAAAAAAAACGATTTTTAAAAAAAACGTTTTTTGCCCAACCCTGATTAGAGCTCCCGGGGCTTTACGTGGACAAATCTCCACTTCGAGCACCCGTGAACACTATTCGGGGCGGGGGGGGGGTTAAATCGAAATCTCCGCTATGTACTGTGCACGCAAGACCGCAGGCCTCAATCAGCCAAAAATTGCAGCTGGTACTGAACGTTCATTATATACGCACTGGTTGTAACCCTTTCATCTTAACTTCTAGTGTATTATTGTGTTGTGCTTGTATTTGTCAACAGTTGCTTCTTGCTGGCTGAGTTATGCCACCGATCACACTTCAATAATTGACAAAATAACTAGCCAAAAGAAAAGCACTCTGCGTCACTCTGCATGAGGTCGTTTGTGGAATATGAATGTGAATAAATGAAGAACACCATTTTGGAAATCGGAGTCACAAAATTAACCTTTCTCTTAACTTGTCAATAAAATAAAAATTTTTGAGATGAAAAAATGCAACGCGAAGTGCTGACCTGACCATTTCGCTGGTCTTCTTTTTGCATTCCATAAATCACATCCACTGCCATATTGTTATTTTGTTCATTTCCCCCAAATTATCCCGGCGGGGGGGGGGGGGGGGCATGTAAACCATTATGGCGCTATGGCACCTGCACCTTTTCTAGTTCTTATCGTCACAAAAACTAGTTCCATCCATCCAGATGCCACAAAACAACGATTATGGCACCCAATACACCCATGGTAGGGTTAGGTGATGTCAACAGCAGCAATTTTTATGCAAAAATAGAGAAATTTTCGAATTTTGAAGTAATAAATTTTTTTTAACTTTTGGAACGAATTTTTAAAAAATTTTTATTTTAAATAAAAAAATTTTTTTTAATAACCACTGCCATAAGGGACATATTGGCTGACATTAGGCAGGATCAGACATTCACACTGAAGTTGGTAGAAAGGAAAAGTTTCAAATCTGGGCGCTTGACGTTGGTTTGAGCATTGAAGTCTGTTTCAGTGGTATGCCTATTTTATTTGCTCTGAAAACACCGGTACTTCTTCAAAGAAATATATTGTCCGTGAAGAGCAGACAAATGCGATGCACAAGCTCACCATGACATGACAACGTCCCATTGTGCCGTTGAGTGTAAGGCACATTAGATGTGACAGTGATAAGGGCAACGATATACTATCAAAAGGTTTTCTTTATTTATGAGCGCGTGCTTCACTTTGAGGTGTAAGCACTGTTGCTCCTAGAAGTTTTACTGATTGCTCGTAAATATAACCGTGAAGCGAGTTGATCAAAGCGCCAGCGATCTTGTTTTTTGCGAAAGCATTGCTGTATAGTCCAACTGCGAACTCATGAGACGACTTATTTTGAAGTTGACTTGAACGGATCCAATAATGTTCCGGTACCACGTATTTCGGAAATGAAAGAAAGATAAACGCATCTATTTTTTAAAAACGCTCTCCACCTCGGTGCGTAAATTCCCTGTTGACTCCCAAACATTGTGAGTTGAACGACGTTGCTGTTCGCGCAAATCATCTCTCTCGGCCCAATCTCTTTCTTTTGTTTGCGAAAACACGTGCAACCGGCGCATTTTTAATCCGGCGAAGCAAGCTTTTAAAAGAGTCGTCTCATGAGCACGTGGTTAGACTATACTCCGCGTGTTTGTATTGTACTGGAGACAGTGATCGGTCACACGTTGGCTCATAGTAATGTCGTCAAATCATTTCGTCGCATCTTGTCGGCAAATCACATTCTATTATTTCTCGCGCTCATTTGGTGCTCATGTATTATTGCTTGTTTGACGACTTTATTTGACGACAAAACACTGTTATTACAACCAAACAAAGCCCACACGCTTAAACTATTAATCGGAACAATCAACTACACGCGAATCACAGAGAATGCCCAACTGCAAGCTCGTCGTGTTCCTAACGGTGCTATGCGTCGCCGACATTGATCGGGTGACCGCTGGATGTAAGTTCCTGTTCCTACCCCCAAACTTACTCGGAGATCTGTACCTGCAATACCAGCTGCAACCCTAGGTGCAAAGATCATCAGGCCAGCCAATCGCATGATTTCCAGCCTGCGCGGATGTCGCGCAAGGTCACAACTACCTCGCGTTGAATGACAAGTGCTTCATCCTGTTCAAACCCCAAGCGAACTGGAACGATGCGATGACCGCATGCAGTCGTATATTCCACGGCCGTCTGGCGTTTGTTGAGGACAGAACGATATCGGAAGCCATTCGCGGATGGTTAAATGGGACCTACAGTCCAATGCCAATGGTTGGTGGCAAAGTTGCTGGTACCAAAATATTTCATAAAATATTTCAAGTCATATGCACACCTATAGTTGTGACGCACGACGGGCGGTATCAATTTCGTTGCACGCTACATATGTATTGGTCGCACAATGACTTTATAAGAATTTGTCAAATTTTTTTCCTGAATCGTAAAGAGGGAAAGTGACGGGGCAGTGACGTTGCGTTGCGCGATCGCGCACAAAACATGCAGTCACCAAAATGTTTCAGACCAGCAGCAACGTGGTTGATCTGCTAGATTATATTCAGGTGAAAATGTTTTGTGAGAATCACAAATAGCACAGTGGTTAAGAGTGACTGAACATGAAAATCAGGATTCATTTGATGAATTCTTATATGGTCATTGTGCGACCAATACATATGTAGCAATCGAAGGCAATTGAGAGGCGCACAAAAGATATAAACAAACCACACTTCAAGAGAAGAGAATCAACAGCAAAGAATTAAGAGAGCTCACGTACGACAAGCCACAAGCCCAAACACAAAAACTAACGTGTTGAATGCTGAAGGATAGTTCCACTCATACAAATTTGTCTCAACGTAGCCACTGTTGCCAGTGTCTCTACTTGCGGTACATACCTACCATCCGAATTTCAAGGCTTCGATCACCAGAGTACCAAAATTATGCTCAAGTTACGCTCAACGGTTTGGCCATACCAAAATACAGTAAGCAAAAAAGGGAGGTGATCTGACACAAGTGTATGGACATTTTGGATCCCCACCAACTATAAAACCCCTCCAAAAAATTATAAATGTCTGCTGCGGATAGTGTCTGGCCCAAACACCAAGTTCAAGCACACCTTACCTGCCACAAAAAATCTATTTTGCTTCTTCCTTTTGGATTATGGGCCAAATCAGCACATGTTGAGGAAATTTTTGGAAAATTTTTAAAATTTTTGAAAAACTGAGAATTCGCGTTACCAGATTCACGTGCAGAAACCAGGAGCGCCAAATTGGTACTGGTCACATGAGCTGCTTTTTGAGACCAACTTGTAACCGAGTGGAACTACAGTACCACTTCAAGCCTAAAGCCTCATCGCAAAGTAGACCCAAGTCTGAACCGCCGCAACTACGAATGTGAATATGAATGTGAATACAGTCAACCCTGTTTATAGCGACATAAACTGTACCAGGTCACTTTTGACACTATAAACACTTTCCACTATAAAGGATTTACAACATGTTCACACGGGGCACAACAGAAACAGCACTATAATACAAACAAATAGTGAAAAAACTGGCTTTTGAACTTGAGTGAGTTCCATCTTCTCCGATTTGTGCCCACTGTTAGACTACTCACTCGTAAAAAAAGTGTAAGTCAAGTACACCACATATGGTGTAACTTTTCAAATGTACACCAAAGTGTGGAAAATTCCACACTTTATTCGTGTAATCAGTTGACCACACCCAATGAGTGTGAGTCTTGCTAAAAGTTACACCTCAATTGTAGAAATGAATGCAAAAGAAACAAAGCGCAGAACGCTAGTAAAAAAATTTTCTGTTGTCTGTTTTATTATTTTTGTGTCTTTTTTCCACAATTTCAGACGCGTTTTAACCTCAATGCTTGTTTGTATTTTTTGTAACGATCAGTTTGCCACTGGAGTTCGTTTGCGACGGCATCTGTTGAATGCCCACCCCCGCGCGTTTCATTCCCCGTTTGTGTGCGGGCAAGAGGCTTGTTATCGACAGTTTCACAGCCTCCAACCGTGGTTGAAACACGTGAAAACACACCTCAAACTTACTCCATCATCGCCGTGTCCATCAACATTCAAGCGACAACGTTTAGAAGCGCCTGACGTAAAACCAGAGGTGGGATTGAATTGAGTTACGATAGCACACTGGCCACAAAATGCAAATACACAAAAATGGATAAATTTCGTTCACATAAAAATACATAAACCATGCGCAAGAGCGCAAGTTTTCCTTTCAGTTTTGTGTCAAAACGTACAGGATTTCTGAATGAATTTGGAACTCCGAGCCAGTGTTGGAGGTACTCTGGAGGGGGGGATACCTACTGTACCAGAGCCGATGGCCTGGGGGGGTTATGTACCTAGGGGGGTTTGGGGGTTTGGGGGGGGTTAGGTTTTGGGGTGAAAATTTTTTATGTGTTTATTATGTGTGGAATCGTGTGAAAACATAGTATTTGCGCGCGTAGCGCGCGAATTTGGGGGTAATTTGAGGTAAAAACCACTGATTTTACACTAATTTTGGCCATTTTGGTCAAAAATTGGCACTTTTGAGGCAAAATCGGGGGGGGATACCTACTGTACCAGGGTGAAAATCGGGGGGATACCTACTGTACCATGCCAAACATCGGGGGGATACCTACTGTACCAGGCGAGGGGGGATACCTACTGTACGGGGGGGGGCTACCCCCTCCCCCCCAAACCCCCCACCTCCAACACTGCTCCGAACAGACAATGTAGCTCTGTACGAAAAGGAAGCACTGGGCAAGAAATCAGGCAGGCAATTTTCAACAAGTTTTGTAATTGTGTGATTCCACCTCTGGTCCAGAGTGACTCTGAAAATACAACGCCGGAGTCAAGCCAAGATGTCGATTGTTCAACTCCAAACACGCACGTTACATGTTCGCAATCGAACGCTATTGAGACGGCCGACTTTATTTCTACCGTGCAATCGGCAGGTCTAGACCTTGCGCTCAGTCTCCGTGCCGACAGTTCGATCACGCGCGACTGCCGTCAAACTACAATATCTAGCGTGAATGATTTCAGCGAAAGATTGTGCGACTTTGTTGTTGACAAGATAAAGGCATCAGGTGTGGCCAGCCAATTGCAAGACCTGCTGACTGATCTCCAGTCGTCTGCCGTGCGCCGACCACTCGAGTTTGTTGGCACCGACTACAAACAGGAGCAAGAATTCCGCAAGGACTCAGCTTTTGTTGCTGCTGAAGCTCTCAGCTTTGGAGATATTCGTCATGAGGTTAGCTGACTGTCCGTCATGGGTCTGAAAGTCATCATTTTCTGATTTATGCTCCATGCAGAGGTGTCAGTTGAGGCCGGGCCGGGCCGAGGTTTTCCATCATCGGGCTGGGCCAGGCCGGACTTCGCAAACTAAGAAAAAATCGTGGTTTTTCATTAAAAACCGAATTTCCAAACCGAATGTCCCATTTCTCCAAAATCAAATTTCGATTTTTTTGACAGAATGCACGGTTTGGCCTAAGCCTAAGCGTAAACCTAAGCCTAATAAAAAGCCTGAGCCGAAGCCTAAGCCTTAGCCTGACATAAAGGAAAGTCAAATTTCAGGCTGTCTTATGATTTCAAAGTTCCTCCACCAAAGGCCTTAGGGTTTCCCGAAAGGCGGCCGGGCCCGATTGACACCTCTGACTTAAAATACATCTGCTCCCGAACATCTGTCCTGAAACATCACTAGCGGTATCGCTTTTGGTGATCATGATGGATTAACCTAGATCACGCGACTTGTTAATCACTATTTTGACCAGCGTAAAAACATGTGCGCACAAAATTAATGCCATCAGTGACTCTCAAGAAATTATTTATGCAAAAATGTCACATGACCAAGACAATCCATGACTCACCCAGTACAGTAAGTGACTGTTGGATTTTTTCATTATGGGTCAAAAGGAGAGAGAGTTGTTTTTCAGACTGTCCGCGTTGGCGAACAACCAACAACCAAGCGTGTGGCTGACACATTCCAGTACGTGTCCATGCATTCCACCCTTCGTACCGTGTTTATGCACCAAGACATGATCGATGCGATAACGAACAATCGACCTTCAACTGATGGCTCAATAGATGAATTTGTTGACGGAGATATTTTTCGGTTCCATCCCATATTTTCTGATCACACAAAGCTGTCTGTTGCAATTCAAGTTTACTACGACGATTTTGAGGTATGTCACTCGTGTTCTTTGTCTGATTTTTGTCAATTTTTCATGTTCGACAAACACACCATAAGCGTACGCAAGTGTACCATGTTACACTAATAGTGTATCTTCTAACTGCAGGTAACGAATCCACTCGGGTCGAAGACAGGCGTTCACAAGAGCGGCGTGTTCTATTTTGTCGTCAAAAATTTACCCACATACTTCAATCGAGCATCAGTCAACATTTTTCTATTGGCAATCGCTAAAACTGAACTTCTGAAACGAGAAAAACACGACGGGACCCGGAATGGCTATGACGTGGTCTTGGACAGAATTGTGGACGACGTCAAAGTTCTGGAGACCGATGGTATTCTGCTGCACAATGGACAGCGTCTGTACGGATCACTCGCTCTCGTTGTGGGGGATAATCTCGGAAGACGGGCTCTTTGTGGATTTTGTGAATCTCCAAGTTCCAATTACCCCTGTGATTGCTGCAAGATTCATAAGTCTGATTTACGCTCGCAGTTCAAAGACTTTGACATCCGCACAAAAACCGACTATGTAATTGATCTGGCTGATGTTTCAAACAATTCCGCGTGCATGTCATCGACCGGCGTTCGACGACCAACGATGCTCAACAAACTGGCGTTTTTTCATGTGCTGTCAAATTCTATTGGTTGGTATGTTTAATTCATCACGTGAATTATGAGCAAAAGTAGGGAGAAAATTTTTTTAGTCATTTTGTGACTTTTTTAAGAAAGGCAAGGGGTACAAGGGCGTTGGGCAAAAACTGTCGGTCGGACCAACTGAAGTTTTACAACAAAAACGTCGACAGGGCACCGTTTCTAAATGTATAACTTTTAGGAGACTTGATGCACGACTGGCTTGAGGGCATTGCGCAAGCATTCACCAAGGTGGTTTTGTACCACCTCGTGCACGTTGACAAAGTGCTAACTCTATCGAAGCTCAACAACATCATTGCCTTTCATCCGTTTGGCAGAACGGACAAACAAAATAAACCATCCGAAATTTCTGACCTGAAAGGTTGGTCAAATATCATCTACTATCGATGCAATTATTCTTCTGTTGATCGTGTTGTGCAACATGTTCTAATTGCCCGCTTCTACTGCTTTCGCAGGCGGGGGTGCGCCAGGTCATCGTCAGTGCAAATGCACCAGATGGGCCCGCTGACCACTAGCCAGAGCCAGACCCCAGGTCCAAATGTAAACGAAAAACATAGCGTGAACCATTTTGATAATTATATTCAGGCATACTGACCGGCAATCGGCAATTGCGCCAGAAAGCGATGCAATGTTGGTGTCTAATGCGTCTGTTACCGCTGCTGATCGGTCATTTGGTGCCCAAGGACAACAAACACTTTGCGTTTTTCCTCAAAATGGCTGATGTTTCCGATTTGCTGTTTGCTCAGCGATGGACGACCGATGCTTGCCGACTGTACGAGACCAAAGTCGCTGAACTTCTCACATCATTCAATGAGCTCTATTCTCCACAATTCAATCTCACCAACAAGGCACATCATTTGTGCCACTATGGCCTCTACACTCAACGAGCAGGTCCTCCGATTAAGTCGATGGTGACGGCGGAGGAAATGAAAAACGGTGTGCTAAAGCGAATTCCATCCTTCAATTTCATGAACATCCAGTACTCGATCGCCAGTCAACATCAGCTACGCCAATTCTACGACCACAAATGTGGAAAATTACTGAAGGACAACATTGAAATCAACAAAACCGTGCGACTCTCGTTGGCTGCCGCACATCTCAACCCATCTATGTTTGACAATCTGTCCGATCTGCTACCGTTCCGTGTTCCAACCAGTGAAACAAGCACCATTGACTTGCACACACAAGTAAAAGTGCGTGGACAGACGTACCACGATGGTGACGTCATTGTTGTGTGCACGGATCCGGTCAGATTTGGCCGCTTGTTGGGTGTGTGTGGACACTCTGACGTTGACAATGTGGTCATGATTGTGCGAATGTTTGACATTGTCAACTATGACGACCATTTGAGATGTTACCACGTGCGTTTGACTGACGACCGACACGCATTTGCATTCAACACGATCGCCGATCATCACCCATTAGACACGTATCCGAGCAGGCTGACAGGTGTTCAATGCATTGTGCCTCGCTACAAGCTGATTTAGCTAGGCAAGTGAAGAGTTTTCGGCTTTAAGTGACGTCATCTCGTGTTTCTTTGCTTGTACATTGTATGCACACGTCACCGTGCGATCACCTAGGTGTGTGGTCACGTGCGCCGATTCGTTGTGTTGCGAACCGCAGGCGAAATGCCCACGTACTCAAAAAGTGTAACTTTATGCGCGCGAAATTTGAATCCTACACTATTATTGTAAGATTTCGCAACTTTTATAACGTGTGATTTTTTTGCTCGTTTTTTTGGAAGATTGTTAATATTTTTTTGTAGCGGTCATCCTCGTTCCAGCAATGAATGACTCAAACGAGTATCTGGTGCTGCAAAACCTGAATGCAGCAAGCGACTGGTCGATTTTGGCTGAGGTTCGAATCGAGGGCGACACGAAATGGTGTGATGAGTTATTCAACCCAGCCAATGCATGCACGGAGTGTATGATCCAGCTGCAGAAGGTCTATGACGGTGACATTGGGAATGCGACTGTCAAGGTTGCTTTTTCACATCTTGTTTTATTTTGTTCCATCACAAATGAAAGTCGATTTGGCTCGGTTTTGTGGGGGCTGTTGCTAACAACCAAGGTGCTGCCAATTAGCTAGAGTTCGGTGCTAAAACCCCTGCAGAGGTGGTGGAGCGTGGGGGTTAGGGGGTTGCACCCAAGTACAGTAGCCAAATGTGCCTATTTTTCACCAAAATGACCAAAATTAGTGTAAAATAGATGGTTTTAACCTGAAAATACCCAAAATTCGCGCGCTATGCGCGCAAATACTACGTTTTCAGACGATTCCGCACATAATAAAACATTAAAATTTTTCACCCAAAAACCTAACCGCCCAAAGGTTACAAAACTCCAGGCCATCGGCTCTGGTACAGTAGGTATCCCCTCTCTGAGCCCGGTACAGTAGGTATCCAACCTCCAGAGTACCTCCAACACTGCCCTGCAGTTTCATCTTTGGTGGCCGTCTGGTGCATTCGCACTGATGATGACCTGGTGTACTGCCCGTCTGCGAGAGCAGGTCGAAACGTGCAATCAAAACCTGATGCACAATTCATATTGGTGTTATTGCATTTTAGTTGGAAGTGTTCAAGTCCAAGTTTGATGCCTGGGCTACGTTGGCTGAAGCCGACATTCCAAGTCTGCCAAATGGGTCCAGAATTCGATATTCCGTTGCCGCACAAGGAAAAACATCGCAAGGTTTGATTGATAAATTCATGTTTTTTTCTGTTCAAATACAGATGAAAGAAGCACCTAAACAAAAGAATCTTTCAGTGTTGGCAGCCGCTGGAGCGCCAAAGCCGGTTCTCGGCACCCACAAACCCCAAGACTTGACAGTGTGCACGCTGCACGAAAACGGCTATTTGAAAGAAAATCTGGTCAACAAAGCGTATGAACCGTTCTACTACCAGGATTGGGAGGTTGGGACAGTTAATCAATAGTTCACATTTTCGCCATTATTTAAAGGTTGGAACAATTTGCTGGAATCGTAATTGTCGTTTTTGTTCAGGCTTTCAAGAAGGATCTACTGCTAATTCGACTCCACGAGTGGCATGGTAGTGCTACTTTCACAAAGTTCACTGCCCAAAACCAGCTGCACGACAAGCCGACGTTTGAATCGGGCCGCAAAAACATTCAAAATCTGGCGGCACATTTCATCTTGGAAAACTGCCGTGAACGGTAACTTGTAATACTTTCAAAACAGCTTTAGAATTAATCTACTCAACTTATTATTTTATTTTTCAGGTTTCATCCACGAGTCGATGAAATGGCCAAGCTGGCGCTGTCTCTCTACCTCATTTTCCCGTTTTATGTCGCCGATCCATCTGACAAATCGACTCTGCCATACGTTAGTTCGCGTAACTTGTGCAAATGTTTCATTTTATCAAAATTGTAACAGAATTTCTATACCTAAGATGCCACTATCAAACTTGGTATAAACGAAAAATCTCACACGAACAAATCAAGGTCTTATTCATTTTTAGTTGAATTGGTTCGATCCGGTCGGCAAAACAGGACATTTGCAAGATTGCGTCAAAAACAAGCGGCGAAAGGGCAGGTTCGATGTCACCGGCAACAACACCAAGAAGCGAAAGGCAGGTGGAACGACTTTGCTTTCTATCTGTCACAAAACTGGGAACTCCCTTGGGTGGGATTATTATTGTGCAACCCAGATCAGCGTGTTTGTCTCTTTAGCATTAAAAGTTTTTTCAACGTTTCACTGCCCATGAACAACATTCAGGCTGCCCACACCGAGACCGATATCGAGATAGAGCTAGATGACACAGATGCGCAGGAAATTGAGCGACAGCTGGTCTACATCAACGTGACGACAGCACCGGGGCGGGAGGCTGCAGACAAGCTGATGGCACAAACTCGGACGTACCGACGTGCACTGGTGTTGAAAAAGGGTCTACCTCCTCACGAATTGATCAATAGATACCCAGTGCTAATGCAAGACCCACGTTACGTTAGTCTTTTTCACTGATTCTATTTAAACTTGTGGTATTTTGGGCACGTACATATTCTGTCTAACTCGCCGCTAAATGGGTACGGCGCCAAAATGACGTAGAGACATATGTATGTACAGTTCCGGGAGCAATCCTAGGCCGAAAGTTGAAGTCGCGTGCACGCGTGTGCACGCGACTTCTTAGTACTAAACATAGGCGCAGCGCACGCGCAAAACTTTGCGTGCACGCAAAATTACTTCGACTTTAGCCTATACTTTGCACTGTTTCGCATGCACGCGACTTCAACTTTCAGCCTAGAATTGCACCCGGTACTGTAAGATGTTACAAACGGGAGCCTTCCATACAGCGCATAACGTGATTCTGCAGCTAGTCGCCTGGTTGGGTGTTGAACCCAGAATGGAACAGGCGAAACCCAGCCAGACTGGACGGGTGCGCACAACGTGACGTTGTATGCGTGCCGCTGCTGATGCCACATAAGAGAAATAAAGTACTGAATAAATGTTGTGTTACAGATTCTACTCGACTACTCCTTCGACGCGATGCTGAAAGGGTGGCCCTCAATCGACGAGTTCCCTGCGAAATGGTGTGGCTTCGCAGAATACGTGCTTGCTGAGGCTGCTAATGAGCGTCCTGAATCTGTCGCACGCAAAACGTTGGCCGAGTACCACACACAGGACAGAATGTTGAGCAAAGGTGTGTTTAAAAAATTTGACGCATTATTCTATTTGTTCGGTCTCTTAGTTTGTTAGTTGTCAACTGCCTAACCACCTGAAACGTCTTTTCAAACGCGTTGTCACATCCGTGAAACGGATGACGTGTGTCTTGTTACACACATTACACGTTATGTAACCTGCCAGCGATGTTCTGTTCGCTTTAAGGATCAGGGAACAAGTTTCAAGAAATTCCGTCCATATTATTGTTGCCATAATTGTAGGTCGCAAGGATCACGTCGCTCTTGCGGTGCTTCCAACGTTGGTCTCGGCCTCCCCAATGCAAGGCAAAAAAGGAGGCAAGCTGTCGGCCAGGGATGCCAGAAACTTTCTGATGTGCTATTATCAAGTGAGTGTTTGTTCTGTTCTCACTTTATCAGCTAGAATCACACAGCACTTGCCTTGGTCTTGCATATTTATGCTTACACTGAGGAATCTTCAAGATTTATTATTAGTTCCACTGATTTCAATCAGCCTAAAAGGTGTTTTTTGAGTCTGGAAACACGTCTGGTCAAACATTTGCAGGCTGGCACTAGCGTCAATGATGCTGTCGAAGCGCTCAAAGAAGCCACGCGAGCCACACAACCGATGCTGTTGATCGGAACGGAATCAGGCTTGCCGCACGATGATGTTTCATAGTGCTACCTGATTCTCAATACCAGCAAATTGGCTCTGGGTGACGACATGGCACGTGCGATCATGATCCTGTATTGTAGTTACCAGTGTTTCATGACCGAATACCCTTCCTTGTTGCATCAGGTGTATTATGTGCTAGAACGTATCGCAGGTTTGCCAAAGCACCCCAAAATGACACCAAAGTCGACATCTGTGTATAACGGTTACTTGCGCGAACTCAGTTCTCAAGCCAGTGCTGAATCCAGTTCAGATGATTAGGTATGATTGATAGATAATGTGCTGTATGTCCTGATTTTAGTACATTTTTCGTTGATGTGACCTTGTGTACGAGTGACCTTCAGGTATTTCTTTTGTTTCTGTACTTGTTGTTCACTTCATTTACGTGGTTTCTATTGCAATACTTATGCTGCTCTCCGGTGGTTATTGCTTGTGTATGTGATTTTCACTATTATGTTGTCAAAAATCAAAGCTGTTTCGTTTTTTTGGGCTATGCGCATGCGCATCACCTCATGTTATCCACCTGTCCTGCAAAAGAACTTTTATTCTCTGTCAGTTGACAAATAAAATGCTCTGTTGAAAGATTGGCTGAAAATATTTGATGGATCTGCTGGGTTTCCGCGAGCAATAGCAACACCAAAAGTGTAATAAAAAGTACACTGTAGCGGTGTACTACTGCCCATGGGGAAATCTACACTCGTGCGGTGTGCAATCCTACACTCTTGATAATAGATTTTTTCCGACACTTCAAAGTGTAAGATTTTCCACACAATAGTGTAGAAACTTACACTTTTTTTACGAGTGAGTACTTTTGATGTTTGACCCGTGATGGCTCAGTTTTTGTCTCTGTTGAAGAGAGGTTTCAGTAGTTAAGCTACCGTTGAGAAGGCAAAGTGTGTCACTGTATACAATAAAAAGTTTCTACTATAAAAAGAGGTTAACACGTGAAAATTCAGGACCTGACAAATTTGTCACTATAAATAGGGTTCCACTGTGCAGCGGGTCACTATAAACAAGGTTCACTGTACATATATTGACATTGACATTGACATATGCAGTAAGCTCCTTCTGCTTTGTTTTTTCCTGTCATCGCTCGAAGTGTCTCTCTCTACTCAGTTGTCCGGCCGCCGAGTAATCGCAAACTTTATGTCTAACAGCAGTTCAAAATGATTTCAAATCAACACGGCCCCCCGTATTCAGCCAGGCGAATGGTGGATTGGTCTACTACAAGTCGACACATCGGTCGAACCGGCGGGCGGCTGGGCGTGGGTGAACGCCGATCACAGCGTCAATCACAAATCAACACCAACGAACACGCCCTGGCATCGGGGACAACCGAACAACTTCGAAGGACAACAGAACTGTGGCCTGTTATGGAACATGGGCACATTTGGCGTGAATGATGATGTGTGTGCACTAGGATACCCGTTCATTTGTGAAAGCATAGCGTGAACAAATCACCATCAGGCATCGGAAATGGCCGCGAGTTTTTGACTCGTCGACCCGGACAGGCATTAGGAAGATGCCATAACTTGAAACACGTACCAACAGAAAGGTTTTCTCAAACTTTTTCCTTCTTTTTATTTTTCTCACGCCTCATGCCGTGACGGGGCCGACTCTCCATTGGGCCAGGGCCTTCTTCAAAAATCGAAAGCGAGAGGTTAGGGCGCGGCCAGGTAGATGCGGACTGCGGACATTGAAAAAAACTATGTCCAATGTCCGCAGTCCGCAGTCCGCATCTACCTGGCCGCACTTGCGGACTGCGGTTTGCGGACAATCGAAACATTTTTTGATTGTGTTTGCTAGTGCGATATACAACTACAGGGTTGTGAATATAGTGTAACGTGGAATCCTGCCCTGTTGCCTGCCATTCAATACCATGAAACATTCTAACGTGTGTGTCCTTATTCTGTGTTTGCTGTGTGTGATACGTGGCAGTCGTCAGTTGCGCGTGTGTTGGCAATTGATTATTGTGAGTTGGCAGATATTACATGGATGTTTCAGGCAACAACAGAAGACAACACAGTATTATGCACGGTGCTGAAGTTTGCATATTTACAACCCTGTAGTTATATGCTTACTAGCAAACACAATCAATGAAATGTTTCGATTGTCCGCAGTCCGCAGTCCGCAAGTGCGGCCAGGTAGATGCGGACTGCGGACATTGGACATAGTTTTTTTTCAATGTCCGCAGTCCGCAGTCCGCAAGTGCGGCCAGGTAGATGCGGACTGCGGACATTGGACATAGTTTTTTTTCAATGTCCGCAGTCCGCAGTCCGCATCTACCTGGCCGCGCCCTTACACGTCATAGGTTGGGCACTATTATGCGTCGTTTGCACACGAAATCACACTGCACAAGATTATACATGACATTACCTGTGCATTCGTCTATCTTAGTTGGGTTTTTCATTTTGTGCTGGGTCCCCGGTGGGGGTAGTGCGCCCCAAAAGCATCATATCGTACGTAGCCAGTCACTACGCCCACTGCCGCAACCTCACGCTTTACCTGTGGCGTAACCGTTATGTAATCACACTTTCTGTCAGCCGTTTGGTCCCTTTTGCCTGGAAGTGAGTCGATGTTAAAAAACACCATCACATCACTTGGCTGTATGTTTTCTTACAGAATATCAGCATGTTAGCTTTATAGGCAAGATCAAACATTCAACATTGGAATTGAGCTGTGGCTTTATTTATTTTATACTTATGTTTATTTATTTATTAAATTAAGTGGCTATGGTTATCAAATGAGTTCACCTTGCTTTCAAAGTTTTTGATGGAACTTGGGCGCGAACGCGTGAGAGCATGCGACAATATGCAAGCTTTTAAAGTGTGTCAACGTTCCTTTGGCAAAGATGTTGTTGTTGAGTGTTAGCCATGTTACGTTATCATGCCAGTGATAAGGAGAAGCATAACGATACGCTCTATGAAACTGCGTTTTTTCATTTATGCCTATTTGACTTGGTGTAATCAGTGCTGTGCGTTGTGTTGATTGCTTACCCGGTGGCTGGCACCCTATGATTTTCAAACAAAATTTATGTCCCATTGAGCTTGTATGAGTTAAAAGTTGAGACAGTGCTTTGTCGTAGAAGTTCGAGCGATAAATCTGAAAAAATATCAATTGCGCACGCGTCATAGAGTATGGTTCAGGTCAAGTGCGTTTTGCTCATAACGGTGCTGTGCGTTGCCGCCTTCGATCGGGTTGTTACCAAATGTAAGTGCCTCTGTGTCTGTCCACCAATAAGCGTAAATATACATACAGTGCTTTGTAGTAGTACGGACTTCGAAATACATAAGTCACGACTCTTATAAACAACTGAACGTCGATAAGAGTGAAAGCAAAGGTCAGCACACCAGAAAATCATGTGATTTTTAGCGTGCGAAGAGGCTGCGCATAAGGCCACGATTATCTCGCTTTGGATGACGAGTGCTATTATACATCCTGTTCAAACCCCAATCGAGCTGGAACGATGCGATGACAACATGCAGTCGTATATTCCACGGCCGTCTGGCGTTTGTTGAGGACAAAACAGTACTGTTTGCGATCGAGGGCTGGCTGAACAACGTCTACAAACCGATTGTTAGTGAGAAACTTGTTGACATCTATTAGCTGTAGTGGGACGACGGTGTGCATTTCGAAGGCAGAGCTTTAGGTTACTATATAGCCAGACTTCAAACAAAGAAAAAAAGCAAAGAATGAAAAAGGGAGCACGAGGTGCGAGCCTAATCTCCAAACCAAAGTATTGCAACTGCATCATGCGAGAAAAGCTCGATCACAAGAGTCTCAGCCGGCTCAACCATGAAACATTCAAGTGATTTTTCCTTTTCCAGCTCAAAGTGGCTTTGCTAAATTGTAAAACTGAAAACCACTCCTAGATTACCTTGTGCACAACAAATTCAAGCACTCAACGCCCGCATTCAGCATGGTGAATGGTGGATTGGTCTACTATAGTCTGTTGATTAAATATCGACATAGTGTTGTAACCCCATGCAGGCAAATTTGGAGCGGGTTAGGTAAACACAAATGTTTCACCCTTGCCAACACAGGCTGCTGGCATTCAACATTAGTGGTTCTGTATGACACAAAACCACGTGGTCTGCCATCCAACCGAAACGACTGATGTTTAACTCCAGCAGCCTGAGTTGACAAGGGTGAAACATTTGTGTTTACCTAACCCGCTCCAAATTTGCCTGCATGGGGTTACAACACTATGTCGATATTTAATAAACAGACTATACAAGTCGACACATCCGTCGAACCGGCGGGTGGCTGGGCGTGGGTGAACACCGATCACAGCGTCAATCACAAGTCCACATCAGCAAACACGCCCTGGCTTTCGGAGCAACCGGACAATGCACATGGATACGAGAATTGCGGTGAGCTCGCAGCCCACGGCAGCTCGCTATTTGGCGTGAACGATGATCTGTGCACACGCGGCCTTATGTGGGCGTCATTGAAGGAGGTCTGTTGTTGTTGCTGCGGTGGAGGGATCCATGCAGGATTCTCTCAACCAACAGCACATTGCAGAGAACACACAGTACCTGCGTCAAATATGGGCTCTGTCGCCGTCGAATAAGCGTTGCTTCATCAAGAATTAATTGGATATGTTTTTTTCGAAATTATTTCACCTCAAATGCGCATCCAGCTGGTCTTTCTCCTCACAGCACCAGCCCAATTCTGGTGCACACGGTGTGGTTGAGACCCGATGGTGTGATACACAGTGTGCAGCCAAGTCGTATTCATGCACACGAGCCAATACACAACAACGCCACTGCTATGTGGCGACAAGTACGTGAAACATTGCAAGCTGGTCTGTGGACTGTACAAGTATGGATGGATGGAATCATGGTTAGCGAATACTCATGTGAAGGGCAGGATAACAAATGATTACATAGGTACCAAAAAGATATTGGTCGCACAATGACTTTATAAGAATTGGGCAAATTTTTTTCCTGAATCGCAAAGCAGGCTAGTGACGGGGCAATGACGTTGCGTTGCGCGCTCACACACAAAATACGTAGTAAAGAGAATGTTTCAGACCTGCGGCAACGTGGTTGATCTGCTAGATTACTTTCAGCTGAAAATGTTTTGTGAGAATCACAAATAGCACAGTAGTTAAGAGTGACTGAACGTGAAAATCAGGATTGATTTGATGAATTCTTATATAGTCATTGTGCGACCAATACCGTGATACCAAAAACATGTCTTCGTGAATATTTGTTGACTGTCATAAGTGGTGATTGGGTACAGCTGACGCAGTTTTCTAATTTCCATCGTAAAAATTTATCCTCAAGAAAACGGAAGCCTGGTCCTGATCCAGATCAGGGCTTGCAACTATCCATCAAACAGCGGTCAAAACGCAAATATGAAAACATGAACATAACACCAAACCAAAGAGCATAGTTTGTGCGATTCAATTCCCAATCCAGATTGACGATCGAGTGTTTGGCGTTTTCCCCGAATCGCCAACTGACGCACTTGGGAGCGAGCTGTTGCAACGCTTCCATGCACCCAGTGAGACGTGCATGGTCAGGGTCAGGGGAACGAAGGGGACTGGAAATGGTTGGTCAAGAAAGGATGGTTGAATGGTTCAATGATTACTCGCTATCCAATCACGCAGTGCCATCAACTAATCAACTACGTCAACGCGTGAACAACATCAACGAATGTACGAATACGTTATGGAGTTCGCTGGCGCCCGATGCCAAATCTGAGATCAGACACGGTCGAATTGATAGTGAGCTGGGAATGTTGGTGTGAATTGTTGCAACAGTGAATTAGAAGTTTTTCTTTTTATTTCTTCTATCGAATCGCTCACAACCACAATAAAACAATACACATTTTCAAACATTTTGCTCACGACAACAACACTACTGGGTTACTATGTGAAGGAAAAGCTGACCATAAATCACAACATTTTTTCATAAAAAACAGCCCAGAGATTAGCGATTGTACCGCCTCAACAGAGCGATCAAATAATAAGACTAGAATGCGATAAAGGAAGCAAGAAAACAGAAAAAGGGTGTGAAGAACAGTTTTTCACGCGTCAACTAGTATTCACAGAAGGGGTGCTTCAGGCAATCATCAGTGCAAATGCACCAAATAGTCTGTTGAGCCCAAAATAGTCAAAAAACGAAACATTAGAAAAACGTCGACGCAGGGCAAAGAAAAATGCAGCAACGAAAGAGTAGATAGAGCACAAAACTCGCGATAATTGCAGTATGTACGTATATAAATCAACAAAATATATGACAAACTTTGCGTTCATATTGCACGGTTCAGAATTCTTCGCAATCAATAAGTACCTACTATTAGATTGCAAAAAAAATTTTTTTTTAAAAATTTTTTTTTAAAAAAAAAATTTTTTTAAAAAATTTTTTAAAATCCAAAAAACAAAAAATACCCAAAAAAAAAATAATTGAAGAAAAAGGATAATAAAAATAATACTTCTTTTATCGAAAAAAATCCCTCCCTCGCGAGCACCGATACATACCCACCCGGACACTCGGCCCTCTAAAGCAAACCCTCTACCTCCACAAAAAATAAAAGAAAAATAAAAAAAAAAAACGAACAAAAAATTAACATAAAACCACCCCAAAAAAAAAATAAAAATACAAAAAAAAAAAAAAAAAAACCCACCTTTTTTAAAAAAAACGTCGTTTTTAAAGAAAAAACCCCCTCCTTCTTTTCCCCACCCTCCTCCACTGTAACAACAGCTAAGCTTCATAAATACCCGGAAACTAATAATGCAATACACCAAATCAAAGTATCACAAATATACTACAGCAAGAAAGTCATTTGTACCAGAACTACTGTGCAAGCTACTGCTACCCTGGTCTATGAAGGAAAACGAGTACAAATCGGCAATAAGCCACATGTACATAAGTGGGTTGCCTGATTTATCAAGGCGTATGCATCAATATCAATCTTTGGCACAAGCATTGGCGGGCGCATGTTTCTCAGCTAGCAGCAGGTCGTAGTGCAACAACATGGCCAGCGTGTCGTCACATGGGTCCATCATCAAACGTTGTAGCCATTTCGGGATTGTGTGTCGCTGATTGAGGATACCGAACTTTTCCAACAGGTCGTCGATGCCTGAAACAACAAGGAAAACCCCATTGCGAAACACAATCAAATATTATCATGACAGCAGGGCCGTATCAGATTTGGTGATCCGGCTGGATTAGATAGTGTCTGGTCTCGGCTACGTGACATTTTTGTATGGGTACGTAGAGATACATTGATGCAAATCATTTCGACCAGCGTGACAATTTTGTTGCAGAACAGTTGTGTGGAAACAATTTTTCGCTGGTGCACCCCAATGGCATTATTATTAAATGTCGATGAATCCCCAACGATAAAAGTCCACTTGACGGACGCGAATCTAACTGTTCATCAAGCTAGATATATGAAATATGCGTGAAACATCAGCCAGCTAGACGCACGTACCAGGCGGGTCCCATTCGTAATTGTCGAGGAATCGCAGTTTCGGTTTCACCTCCCAGACCTGGCATTTGTACGTGCGCAGCGGGTCAAGAATCAGATCATCGTTTTGTGCTGGTTGCTGTTCATTTGATGTGCCCGCCTGCTGCTCTTTGGGTTTGGGTTGCTTGTCATTTGACGTCGCTGCAAATCAGCTACAGTGACGGTGACCAGTTTTTGAAGCACGCGTGCGCGCACGCACATAATCTTCCTTATTTGCACCAAAAAAGGGGAAGCTACGTGCAACGTGCACTAGATTTTCAACATTTAACCAACAAAGTGATATTTGTCCTGCAAACTTCACCTGGTGGATCTTGAAAACAGCCACGAGGGTGACTGACATAAGATAGTAACCCCTTTGCCGGTCTGTCTTCCCCCTACCAAACTAACCGTGTCGTTTATCCGGCTGGTCTTTCCTCGTGGCCGTTGCTGGAGTGGCCGCGGCTGCGCGCGTCTCGACGATCAGATCTAGTTGAGCTTGAAGCTGCTCTTTCAGTCGATGGTACTGCAATCAAGGGTTGGGGTGCTCTGATCTGTGGTCAGGGGTGTAAGGCTACCCAACCTCATAGGCGTATCCTGAGGGGGGTTCGGGGAAAACCCAACAACAGCCTGAGCGAGTTGCGGCAGAAATCCAAACAACAGCTTTGTGTCCGTCTGTATGTAGACACGATCGTCGAACGTCGACACAAACGAACAGGACACGTCGTGTTTGTGGCTGCAACAACGAACACTGATGTTGTCCAGGTTATGTGATGGCCACGATATGATGAACAAACATCTACGTTGCGTATGGGAAACTGTGATATTGTATCCTATGTTTAATCATAGCGCG
>JASAMV010006454.1:0-13812 GCA_030248065.1 Rhynchonema sp. JSB1_4
GAACGAAACTCTGACAGGAGAGCTCGATACTCAGCTTTCAGTTGCTCCAATTGAACCTTCTGATCGTGCATTTGCATTTCCATGTCAGCTTTCAGGCATTCCAGTTCCAAAACGTGTTTCCGTTCGAGCAACAAACAACGCTTTTGAAATATCTGCCGCTCAAGCATGACTTGACCATACGGCTTGGCAGCTGCACTTTCATTGACTTCAATCGTGTGGGCATCCAACCCAAAAACAGGCGTCTCCAGTTCGAAACTGCAATTCACGGCCAAATCACCCGTCGATCTGACAGGTATGGTGTGTCCAACGCGGCTGGTGCACTAAAAGCACGATGCGACACAACACCATCACTTTGCTGCACGAATCCCAATCGCTCCTGCCTGGCCACGGCGCATTCTGCCTCCGAATGGTCTGTTTCACAAAAACAGCACCATTCTTGACCAGCTCGACTTCTCTCCGTTTCGACTCCACCACTTTTGTTCAGCCCATCCATCGTCTCCATGATCGTGTGATCTGTCCTTGACCAGACAAGACCACTTTTGTCTTCTTTCTTGCTCCTTTCTCGCTCACACTCCAATATCGTCTAATCAATCTTCAATCTTCAAGCGTTGACACTAATGTTTGTGATTGACCGAACAATTATCGACCAACCAGCGCAAGACGAACGAGAAATATTCTAAATGTGAAAGGAACAGGCCGGGCGGACCGGCTTTTTGACAGAAACAGGGATAAAAATGAAAAGTAAAACCCAAAATACCCGTCCCAAAACCAAAATTTACTCAAACTAGACCGGCTCGCGTCGAAAAACAAAAATTTGTTGTCGTCCGCACTCACGCCAGCTAACGCCAATCGCCATAGCGAAACTCGACGACACGGCTCTAAATGTCAATACAAGACCGGGGCGGGGCCCGGTTTATCAAATATAGGAGATAAAAATCAAAAATTTTAGCACTCTGAACTCCGAAAACTAACCAAACAAACCTTGTTCGTGATTATTCAATTCAATCACGAGGTGGGACCTCCGAATGTTGACTGGCCCTTACGTCGGCGCCACTGATCTTCTATTCTTCCACGTTCCAATGCTTGTCTTGCAGTTTCCTGCCTATTTCTTGCTAAACGTGCCCTATTTTCACCAAAATACACCCAGTCACTTGGTATATGACTTGTATTTTTACCAAACAGGACGTCACAAGCACTCACTCAGCAAGAACGGAACGAAAAACACACACGAAACTGATCACTCAAAAACGAAACTCAACTGACGTGGCAAAACCACACACAGCGACGGGACACCCTGATTTTGGTCAACTCAGATCGTCAACTATACTAGTTATTAACTCAAATTTATGCTCGCATCAAACTCAAGGTCGAATGTCATGTATAATTTCTCGCGCTCAGCTCACTCAGGGCTGCTTTGAGTTGAAGAATGATCTATGAGCTGACCAGCACTATAATCAATTTGCCCTGTATTGTTTTCGGACCCATTTTTTGCACGGAACAACCATTTTTAAGTGTATACATATTATAGTGACATAGATGTGATAAGCAGCAATATATTCATGAAATGGCAAAGGTATAGTCTGTAAAAAGACGTAGGCCAGATATTCTCAGCCAACAAGCAGCCAAACGCAAGACAGAGTCCAACGACGAGCATGAGCACAACACCAAGCACATTGTTGATCTTGAGTGATTGTCCCGCCTGCCCAGAGGGTTTATTAACCCGGCATTGTCGACCTGACACTGACTGCCGTTTGCGAATCATTTGTAGGTACCTGCAATGTGAGTTCTTTTCGTTTCCAAATTGGCTTATTGTTTTGTCATCGACAAAAGTCATTAACGCTGGCTGTCAATGCAGCCAGACCGAAGCAAGCCTGAATGACATGTTAGGCTCCAGCCGTGCCTGAATTTTCCGGTCCTGATCTGAACCTGCACCGACGCATAAATATGCATGTGGCCAAAAAAGGCGGTTAATCATGTGAAGTAGAGGGTAGAGTGCGCAACGTAGGATGGAACTGTGTTTGTCTATATAGTACCTGTCCTTGATCTTGTGAATTGCCTGTTCGGTCTCAATGATTGCTTGATTGAGTCGTCCAATCGTGTCAGTCATAACGGTGTGCGTATTGAACAGCATAACGGCTGATGTTTCACGCACTTCATTCATGGGTACTGCACGAATTGGATGACAAACTGCGTGCGTCAACAGACTCGCAAGACCGAACTCGTTCATGAACGACACCTGACGACCCGAACTGATGTCGGGCAAGTGCGCGATGTCGTCTTGCACACCTGGAAATGTGATGTTTCACACTTGCACGCTTCGACAATGTCACACTCCAGCAGTCAGCAGTGCAGTACTAAAACACGATAACGTTTGGCACGCATCGGCGGGGAGCGTGCGGGATCGACCTTAACGTTGGCTGATGCAATCAGTAGATCTCGAAATATCCAAACACTGGTTTCCGCTCCGATCTCAGTAGCTCGCGGCAAAAATCCAACATCTAAATGTCCAAGCTACCAAAAAGAACACGATCCGATCACCAAGTTTGATTCTGCCCAACAAAACCTGCGACCAAAGCATCAATTCCAGACATGGATCGAGTCACGATGTGAACGCACCTTTGGTGACAATGGGCGGATGTCTCGCAATAGTCGCATTCAGTCCATCAATATTCGCACTTTTGAATATCGGCAGTTCAATCGGTGAGACGAGCAGCCGTGTTTTGCCGGCATCAATCAATTCTAACAATTCACGCATATTCTCAAATTGATGCACCTGCTTCGTTTGCATGATGTTCGACAGCAGTCCAGTTTTGTACAAACCGGTGAACAGAATCGAGAAGAAACTCGCCAGAAGTATGATAAACGTTTGAGTGTGCACGGTCCTCTTAGCATTGTGAAACATCACCGAGATTGCCTTGTTCGTCAGTTTGATTAGGACAACGGTGAGCAGCAAAGACAACCACACCCAATTGCCATATACGGACAGAAAGGACTGGACGTGATGGGACCAGTCATCCGGGGCCAGTGACGTGCCGACAGCAAAGTACCTGCGGCAACAATTGTCAACTCAATCTGTTCTGTCAGTTGGGCTTGTCAGTCATTGGCGGCCGGTAAATAACTGACTGACATAATAAAGCCAAACCGGGATCCCCTATTTATGTATTTTGAAATTGGACGCGGGTTTCTTAACCACGAACACCCATTTGAAGTACAATTACAGTATGTCCTCTTGTGATCGGGATCGACCATTTTCTGTGTGAGTTGTGCAGCATGTTTTTGGTTGCCCGTTTCGACCTGCTCTCTCAGTGTAAGGAATAGCGGGACTAACTGACACAATTGGCTGACATATACTGTATAAAGCACCTGGCCGTGACTCCCGGGATGGGATACGAGTAGGTCAGATTGGGATGCGGCAGACGTCCGTCACTGACGGTCACGGCTGAGTCCGCCTCCCCGCCGTCGGCTACTGCGTAAATCGCGTCC
The DNA here is from genome assembly GCA_030248065.1 of Rhynchonema sp. JSB1_4. Classification (NCBI taxonomy): domain Eukaryota; kingdom Metazoa; phylum Nematoda; class Chromadorea; order Monhysterida; family Xyalidae; genus Rhynchonema; species Rhynchonema sp. JSB1_4. The sequence continues at coordinate 3,484 of JASAMV010006454.1, forward strand.
ACGTACGATAGGTCACTGCAATGTGTTTTCTCTTTATTTCGGCTTAGCTACATCCTTTCGGGGGGTCAATCCACGGGGTCAATTTGTCGAACGGAAGCTTGCTGTCATGGGCAGTTGAGAAAATGATATTATGGCGGTTGGACCGAAATGATCGCAGACACAACACACAACAACGATGCAACTGTTGTGTGCGCGTTTCCACACAAGCATGAAACCCGCATAGTTTGTGCATACGTTTTTGAGGTCGCCGAGGTCATCTGCTGCATTCCCACTCACTATAATATGCGCCTGTGAAATCGCAAGTCGCAACGGGGCCAAAAAAATTTCGGCATGTTTTTAGATTCAAACCTGTGCTGTCGCAAGAGCTTGAAATCGACGCCGGCCGACCGCAACAAAATATCGAACGTTTCCGTCAGCAAACCAGGCATCCGGCATTTAGAGCTGACACGCAGGTTCGATCTCAGGCCACACGCAACTCGGTAGAGGGCGTTTGGGGCTGGGTAGATCAGACGAAGCCGGTGGTGGGGTTGGGATAATGGGGGGATGGGATTGTTGGGTACAGGTGCGGTCCAGAGAAATTGAGGTGCTGAGATGAGACGGGGTGACATGATCACGTGGTAGTACTGTTAGTTTTTTATCAAATCAAATAAAAAAACACTCGTTTGTGATCGCAACAATTTGACTTTGTGAGCACAAAAGCTGCGTCAACGCGTGCTCACTTTTACACAATTTTCTATTTTTGACGCCACAATGGACTGCATCATGGATCTTAAAAAAATGAAAAATTCCATGTCGCATTTGGTCAGTTTGTTTGTTTTTGTGTCATGTTACCTGTTCTAAGCGAGCATCACATGGTTACCGGTTACCGTAGCCAGTTACACAGCACAAACACATGCGATTATGACATTTCAGCTGACTGACACAATCCCTTCATACTTTTCGACCTTTATTACCAAAGATTCGGCTATCGACACAAAGTACCCAAGTCATCTGTCGCTTCTGGCAAATTCAAGACATTACGTACCTTACCCTACATTACATTACATACCTCTTCAGCTATGTTGTTTTGTTTCCATAGACACAGGCATATTCGCGCGAAGCACGAAAACTAAACGAAAGCGTGGGTTGAAGATCTGGAAAACTATTGATTATGCTGGCGTCGAAGCGTGAAGCATACGGAAAAGTAGCTAATGTACTAGGAGGGAAACAAGCTGTTTCCACGGTTGTCAAGAGGGCAAAAAGATTCATTTGAATTGATTTTGTTACAACATAACGTGCATGGCGTTTGTAAAAGCAAAGGAACTTATTCTTCCAATAACGCACTTTTCCAAATTTTCAACTGCATCGCAAGTAAAAAGTGCACCGCCAATCGACCAACTATGGGCTGTGGACCATCAGCGATCACCGAAACTCCCGAAGGTTTCGAGTACTTCAACCTGACGTATCACTGGGTGGACACCATCCGAATTATACATGGACAATCAAGACCCATGGCGCTGATCAAGAAAGCCATCACGGTATAGTGCTACATACATACATGTACAGGTACCGCAATAGAAAGTCAACCCGGCATGGAGTCAGTCCCTATGATCATAGTCGAAAATTTTTAAGGTGTTGTAAACATTCGACCAGCGTAAAAGTTGTTCTGAGACCACTTTAGCACAACTTTTACGCTAGTCGAATGTTTGATACACGGCAACATTTATTCGAATGTTTTTTTTAAAAAAAACATGATGCTGATCAAACTTCTTAGGATGGGGTACCCCGAAACCGAGTCATCCTACCAGCATGTACGTGTGATCTGGGTCTGGGTCGCCTGGAAAATTTGTGATATGGCGCAATTGTTGATGCGTTCAACAATTGAAACCCGATTATTGTTGAAATTGCACGCCACATGAAACATCAATATTTTGCAGGCCAACTGGAAGCCGGGCATCGGATCGAGTTTTCTGAACAAGGGGGCGGTCGATCATGAACTCAAGGGTCGACCTTTCGTCAAAGGCGCCAGCACCAACGATATGGTCATGTGCAAACAGATGTCGGTGCGTTGACGGTTCAGTGGGACACTTTGGGTCTTCGAACAAATTCTTCATGCATATAAACATTAGGTGGTGTCAGTCAATCATTCCTAACATGTCTCCGAGTTATGAAAAATCTCGTCGAGGTGTAATTCGAACCCGTTTATTATCGGAGCGGATGGGATCCCACGACAGTCCTGATTTTGGTCTAAACATATTGTCCGTGCATACTGGCCATCCCTGTGTATTGGATAAAGGTTCATGAAACCAGCCCGCACACGTCTTTGGAGGCACGTGGTCATTTGTACTGACGATGACCTGGTGCACCGTCCGTCAGTGTTGAACGGGTCGAAACGGACAACCTGGGTAAAACGAAACTCGCATCATTCATAATCAAAAATGGGACAATCCCAGGTTTATTGATGCCACCAATTTCGACCAGCGTAGGTAAAAGTTGATCATTTCAGGTTTTCGAACAACTCTTAGGTTGGCCGAAACTAGTGGTATCTGTAAATATCTCGAAATCTCCTGAATGCAAAACGCCACGTGACCAAAGTCAAGATCGATCCGCATCGGACCCGGTCACCAAATTTGAACTCGCCCATTGTTCCCATTTTTGTTGCTGCAGACATGCATCCTCGAGTACCTGCTGGCCGATGGTTGGTGTCTGATTCTAAGCGCGGACATGTCACGTATCATCGATCAAACGACGCTCTTCTTTCGGCATTATCCCGATCGAGCGATGGGAAAACGCAAACCCGCACAAGTCACCTGCTTCAGTTTTCACGTTCGTTTTGTTTTTTTATTTTTTATTTTATCCACTGGTTTTTATGTATTTAGTCTATCCCACTCACAGCGATATCGTCGATGTCAAACTTGATGGTCGGCCAGACCTGGTCTTGCCCTGACGTTCTGTGAAAGGACGAGAATCATGCTGATCCCACAATAATTTTACCAGAGCTGCAGTTCTCTTCGCACTTGTGAACCACTTTTAGGCTGGCTTAAATAAGTGACATCATAAAAATCAGAAGATATTGCGTGATTGGTAGAAGTTCGGGCCGACCATCTCACGTTTGACGCTCATAAATATATGTAAATCTTGCGTTGTGAAACCCTGGCCCTGAACCTTTGCGTTGTGAAACCCTGAGAACCTTTAATTTTTTGACTGATTCTCCGAAAAACAAAAAATGGGACCTCCGCCATACCATAACTAAGGTGGACTGTGAGACATTGAAACATCAGCCCGCCATTTATATATCTACAGGGCACCGAGGACATTCACATGCTGAAGACCACACCGGAACTGGTGGCCGCTGTGAAGGGAGCGTTGAATGACAAATACCCGAAAGGCATCGGTAGTGTACGACAGTTGACCGAAGATTGCTATTGTGTGAGTGCGCATTCTTTTGTACCCTTACCGGGCTGAAAGTAAAGGGCAGTGGGCATCTGGTGCACCTGCACTAAAGACGACATCGTGACGGTTCTAAGTCAAAAGCGGTAACCAAAAGGCACGTTGAACCTGTTCACATTGGCCGATATATCAAACTTGGTGATCGGATTGGGTCTGGCCTGCCGTGATCAAGTGCTGACTTTTCCCACCGAGAAATACCAATTTCTCTAAGTTTGCCCAGCGTAAAGTTCAAACCGAAAGTAAACAACTTTTACGCCGGTCGGCTGAAGTCAGTGAATTTCTTCATACATGCAATGCTGCTTACCGAGCAAAAAACTAAACTTGAAATTTTTTAAAAAATCACTAAATTTTATAATCGTGCCGGCCATAATCCCTTTACCACCTAATCCAAGCGAATGAAACATCACCCAGATCCGTGTGAACAGCCATCCGTGGACAAGTGAAGGTCAAGAGGGCATGGATGCACGACGAATGTTCCTCGAGGTGATCAGACGATTTCAATCAATGGGCTGGCACTTCTATGGCACCGCAAACATTCACGGCACAAGTGATTGCGTCTATTTTGTCAGACACCCAGATGGTGAGTAAGAGCTTAGTCTTCTATTTTGATATGAGAGGGCCGATATAATCAAATTGGGGATGTTAAAATTGGAAGGAGACTGTGTACTGCTGGTAACTTGACTTTGGAACTACAGTATACCTAAGGACACCTACTGTGATTGCAGATTGCAGTAAATGAAGCCATTGAGATTGACCAGCGTATGTAACAAACATTTTTTACGCTGGTCAAAGTTGGCGTCGTCAATCTCGATACAATCCTGTCTGATCACCACGTTTTTTTCTAATTTGGTGCGTGCCGTTTTCTAAAATGTCAGCAAATTACGGACCCATTGTTTCACATTCCAGGGAACGGTTGGATGGAGGAGGGAGAGTTTGCGATCGTTAGTTTGAATGACAACGACAAAATTCGAATGATCGACCTGCCGAACGAAGTTGTGCGCCAAGTCAAACAGGTTGGCGTGCGCCGTAGCGCAGTGGTTTGTTGCAACGCAGCGGCGTATTGAATCATGCAGGTTCGACACCCATACGTGTCAATATTGCAGGTCGTTCTTGCCACCCGAGGAGAGGATGCCGTACAGCGTGAGACCGAGCACTATGGAACTTATGAGCTCAAGTTGAAAGGTTTGATCATCTCATAAAACATCAAAACACACACACGTCATTGGGTGCATTATTTGGACAAGCGTAAAAGTTGTTCCACCAGCAACATGATGAACAACTTTTAGGCTGGTGAACATTGGTTAATTGTTTAGTAGTCAACGCAAATCGTCTGCTCTGGTCATCAACTCAAGCAGGTCTGAATGAGCGTCAGAAAAATGTACAGCGGCTGACGCGATGAAGTTGACAACGTGCGTTGACCACATGAATATAAGCCTAAACGCCATCTTTGTTCCAAAATACGGTACAGACCAAAACTGACCAAATCGCCGATACGAAAAGTTGATATGGCCATGGTCATGCTATATTTTGTCCATCCCAATTCTTTTATCGCCGATCCACACAGGTAACCCGTGGTTGGCGGAGGCACAAGACGTTGTGATATCGCGCTTTACCGTCACACGAATGTTGGAAGTGTTGCACTCGCAGGGCTGGCAGGTATAGGGCTTCACATCACATTGCATCTGCGTTTCAAACTTGGTGATCGAATGGAATCGCGATACAAGTGTCTACCTTGAATTTTTCAGTTGGTACCAGTAAATTTCGAATAATATTCTTGATTCTAAAAGAGGTAAGGCAAGATCGGTCAGATGCGATCAAGTTTCCTCAACGGATTCATTATAGGGAAGGTCGACTGTACGACGATTTTACAGGTGCACAACGCAGTCGATATGACACGCAAGATGAACGACAAGGCCGTATTCCTGTTGCGCCGGTGCGAACCGCGAAATCGTCGCTATTTCTGCGTCGCACCAGCTGAAATAGATAAATTACGAATGATCAACGCACCCGATTCGGCCATTAATGTTGTTCGGGACTGTTTGGATCAGTTCTACATGTTGGGCATCGCTCGTGAGGATACGGACTTTTACGGATCCTTTGAATTCAAAATGAAAGGCCAACCGTGGTTCGGGCGGCAGGGAAACGACGAGTTGTTTGGCAAAAGTTTCATGACGTTCTTGCTGGCCGAAATGGACAAAGCCGGCTGGGTGGCCATATTGGCCACTGATGTTTCAGCCAAACACATTCGGTCAGAAAACGGGCCTGATTATCCCCTTGATACGCATAGCTGGTTCTTTGGCGCCAAAATATAAACACATGTGTTTGAAATTGTGTTGTTTCTGGATATGAGTTCATAATGTTATGCTTTAGTTGTGTTTTCATTGACTATGCTGTGATACGCCACAACATAACCTGTTACGTCAATGTTTCGTAAAGAATCAGTACCATTATGTTCCAGATTGTGCCCCTCCTTGTATACGTTATCAACTGCATACCGTATGACTGAATCGCGCATGAAAAACGCTTCATGTTCATTCACTGTTGCTCGATTTTGTGGATGAAAAAATGAGCGCGTAACACATCAACAACACAAAGGTGTGAAATGGAGTGCATTGCATACCGTAATCATAGAACATCACTATTCCACACAGAACATGCTGAATTGGTAACAGTTCGGGTTCTGCAGTCCAAAACTCACAAATTGGAACTTTTACTGTTCAGGCACCTGACGTCCGGTCCCGCATAAGAGATTCGATAAACAATTCAGCATAACTTCATTAATTCATGACAGAGTTTTCCGGCAGACTGTGATGTATGTATGTACCAGGATGTACAGATTCTTGGGTATGGTATACCACTTGGTGTCTAAACATGTCGTATAGTTTTGGACACAAATACAGTTGCAAATTTATTGCAAATTACACTGCTCCAGATTTTGTCAGAACTCCTTTCCATTCATAGGTTTGTCGTATACCCAATAACTCGTTTAACCATGCACCAAGCACAGGAAAAACGTTCGGAATAATACAATTGCTCTTCCGTTCAGATGTAAGCGATACCTTTTGCTGTTTATGATTATTGTTGAGCGGATTGGGTTTGGGTGCTACGTCAGAGTATATGGTATTTGGGCTTATGGGCCTGCCATAAGCCCTCTTCATTACCGGTTGTAAGAAATTCTGAACATGAAGCTTCACAATGCCCACATTTACGGCAGTGCTGCTCTTTCTTTCATGCAATGAGCATTACAGTAACCTTTCGTTGAAGAAGCCAAAAGGAATTTGTTTGTTTATGTTTTCCCTTCTAATCGTTTCCATTTCCCAAATGCCTCGCAGCAATTTGCGGTCAAACAGTGGTCACAAAGCGAACACACTCAATCAAACAACTAAGACACCATAGGTGGCCAGTTCATGGCTACCGTTGATTGTTTTTCGAACCACGGTACCAAACAGTACCCCTTATTTGCACATGTGTGCGCGCTGTTGCGTGAGCCTAACACCTGAGAGGCGGCAGCTCCCTAATCCAAACAAGCCACTTGAATTTGAAGTGTCACCACTTTGTTTGTGGCATTGTTTACACAACGGCAACACCGGTTTTTTGGTCTCATGCAGCGTCAAGTCTACTTTACGACCGAATGCAGGTGTACCTACCGTAACCCATACAAGTGCACCCGGAGGCGATGTGCACCATAATTGGGGTTCAGATTCAGGGCCTTAAAGCACGCGGCGTACTTACATGTCTTGCATGGGCCACAAACCAAACGCTGTTCAAACACCATTTGGAACCAGTCCTAAACCCGCCGTTGTTCGTTGTTTCATGTAACCTTTCTCATAGCGAACTTATTAGTTTACGCATATTTCGCGCAACGCAGCAAGGCAATGGTGTTCAAAGTTCACACATGTGCGGTTAGCGCACAAACTGTAGCGTTCGCATCCCTGAATGAGGACGATAGTATAGTATAAGGTTAGGATACCGCGACCAATGCATTGACGACAACAAACACTGAACTGTCGTCAGCCGAGATATGCGTGTGGACTGCATTAGAATAAGCTGCCTTACACCTGCTGGATAGTAACGTGCACCAGAAATTTCGAATCCGCGTGTGGCGCATGTCAAACATCATGTGAAAAATCGTGGCGGTTTCATATTTTCAGTAGTCAATTTCCATTTGCACCTCGCAATAATGACCGATCCAACTGGCTACTACCCCGATCCATACTATGCGAGTGCGTCGCACACAAATATCGGGTACCACCACCCCACCGTGGCCGAATACGGTGATCATCAGCAGCATCAAGCAGCATTCACTCAGCAGCAGTCAGTTTGATTGAATATTGCCGTTTCGTTAAAAGAGATTTATTCATTCTGTGCGAATTGCAGATAAATGTGTTTGCTTCGTTGTGTAGACGGGTGGTGAACCAAGTAATCGTCAGTGTGAATGCACCAGATGGTCACCAGATCCACTGATGTTTCAACCAAACTATATACATATATGCAGATCCCCACCCAATCATCCCCTGACCAAATCAGCGGCGCGAAATCGGCGCGAACGCGAGAACACCGAATTGGAGCGCTTGTCTTGTCTGTTGCCCCTGCCCTCCGCCATCACCAGTCAATTGGACAAAGCGTCCGTCATCAGACTCACGGCCAGCTATTTGAATTTGACGACGTTGTTTCCCAATGGTGGGTGCCCATAGTGGATTATGGTTTTGTTAGTGGTATTTTTTTGTGATCAGCCACCTGTGTATTTATTGTTTAATCGCAGCATCAAACCTATCTGCACATGCATGTAGTATGTACAGTACCGGGTGCAATTCTGGGCTGAAAGTTGAAGTCGCGTGCACGCGCGTGCGAAACAGTGTTAAGTATAGGCAAGTCGAAGTAACTTCGCGTGCACGGCACTTGAACGCGAAGTTTTGCTCATGCGCTGCCTATGCTTAGTACTAGGAAGTCGCGTACACGCGCGTGCGAAACAGTGTTAAGTATAGGCAAGTCGAAGTAACTTCGCGTGCACGGCACTTGAACGCGAAGTTTTGCTCATGCGCTGCCTATGCTTAGTACTAGGAAGTCGCGTGCACGCGACTTCAACTTTCAGCCCAGAATTGCACCCGGAACTGTACTTGCGGACTGCAGCACATTGATATTTGTCTCTGGTTTTACCGACACTTCGTGCATCAGGTCTTCATCAGTATGCAAGCATATGCAGCAAAATTGGCACAAAAGTCAACCACTATCTCAGCAAAGGTGCATGCTTTTTAAAAACTTCTGTTCTTCCCAGGCATCTCCCAGCGCTTCCCAACGCACAGCCACTATTACGAATCGCGTCTGCCGAAACTGCACGAAATGGCGTCTCATCTCATGCAGGTGCCAATGTTGTGTGTTTCGCTTTATTTGCAAACAATTTCGACGTTTTTTTTCAAAAAAATAGTTTTTTTTTTCACAAGACCCTCGATGGTTTCGTGTTCATTCTGTCGCCCTATGGTCGAATCATGTACATCAGCGAGACTGCGTCAGTGCATGTGGGCATGTCACAGGTTTGAAACATCAATTAACCACCTTGACGTTGCTGCCTAATCAATTGAGCCTGAATGGTGCCTAAACGCAGCCTATTTGTGCAGGTCGAACTGACGGGCAACAGTCTGTTCGACTACATCCATCCCGACGACCACAACGAGCTCATCAGAGTGCTGCAACCGCTGGCCACAAACGGTGATGCTGCAATACAAACACTGAAGAATGGTCGGGGCACCACTTTTGGCAATTATCGAGATTAGCTTTGTTCAACCCAGTATCAAACTTGGTCATGTGTCCCACAGATCCAACACACGGCTGTTTAATTGCCCCTTGTGGTTTTACAGACGGGCGGTGCACCAGGTCATCATTAGTGCACCAGGACCGATGCGGTCACCAAGTTTGATATCGATCGACAGAAGTGTGTCCCGTGTACAGCCAAACTGCGATCACATGTCCCGCTCCGTGATGTTTCAGACGAAATCGAACTGGAGCGTCACTTCTTCATTCGTATCAAATGTGTGCTCGCCAAACGCAACGCTGGACTGGTCGATCATGGATATAAAGTGGGTGAATTGTGATGTGTTTGACGCACAGGGAAACAGTTAATGGTCAGTAGAGTGTGTGAACGATTAGTGTCAACCACTCTACAATAAGTTGATGTTCTTTGCAACCCAGCCACAATTTTGAACTTTTCTGCAGAAAGAGAATAGGCTAAAATATTTTGATCCATACCTGACTATGCTACACATGCAGGTGATGCACTGCAGCGGTTACGTCAAATTGCACCGGGCGAAGACGCGGAGTTCGAACGTGCCGAAACCAGCCGCAGACCGGGAGCAGTCGCAGTTGACCAACAACGGTCTATTGGCCATCGGTTACACACTGCCACCGGCCACAGCCGTCACCGAAATGAGACTCACAAAGCACATGTTCATGTTCAGGGCTGATTTGGCGCTGAATATGATATTCATTGACACCGGGTTGGTTACTGCATCTCAAAATACCGTCCAAGTAAAATTTGTCTTCTCCCTGCTGCTGTAGTACAACGCCTTCCAGTTCTCTTACACTTCTCATGGTGTCAACGAAAGGCATTATAATTCTCCCGCCCAATAATCAACTCCATTCACATTTTAGCACGAGCGAGTTGTTCGACTACGATCTGTGTGATTTGGTGGATCGATCGCTCTATTCACTCACACACGTCCAGGACACGCACATTGTCAAACAGGCACATGAAAATGGTGGGTATTCGCCTTGCTCACTCAGGATATTGATTGAAAGCACTTGGTGATTTAGATATACACATATTAATTTCTACCAGTTTTCACAGGCGAGTGGTCCACCATGCGTCAGTGCGAATGCACAATGTATTAATACCCAGAAAACCTT
>JASAMV010006455.1:0-20390 GCA_030248065.1 Rhynchonema sp. JSB1_4
GCACCCAACACGACACACCACCACCACCTGCGTGGTACACGATGTTGTCGACATGACTTGTTAAACGAACACACGCTCACGCTGAGTGATGAGTTAGCGAACCGACCTCGTGCCAAGCGGGTGCGTTTGTCGAGATCGAATGTCGTGTCGTGCGACAATACCAAATCGGACAGATTGCGAAGCGACTGGAAAGTGCACGAGCCGGTCGGATCAACGTACGCCTGCAGCAGCAGGGCTAGGTTGAATGCAAAAAACAGCAGAATCAAGCATGCACGAGTATCCCCGTTCATGAAACGGTGCCAAACAACCAGCCATAGTTTTCGGGTTCTTGTTCGCAGAATTCAGCCACGACCCGATGCAACTTGCATAAAACGGATTCACAGGCATCGGCAGCTGAAGCGTTGGCGGACCTGCGATAATGGGCTTCACGTTCAAACAACGCGTCTTGCATAATTTCTGTGAATGGAGCAGGGCGCCCCCTTCTTGGCGTGGTACGCAAATCGCCAGATATTCACTCTGGACCACCTCAAATGTCAAAAATTGCGCTTCGCGCGTCAGATACAGTTGTGGCTAACTGCGGATTAAGTGCCTCTTTTAGGACAAAATTGCCTCTTTAGACAAAAATCTGGGGCGATGGTGTGCTCTGGGGCAATGGGAGCTAATGGGATAAGTGTTAGAAACCTGAAGGGGAGAAGTTTTCTTCGAACCAGATGTTTACGAAGGCGCAGAACGTGACATTTTGGTGTTTATTTTGTTTAAAAACTTGAATTCAGTAGATTGCGCCAAAAATTGCAGCAACGAAAAATGAGCAAATTTTTGCCTGTTTTGGGTTCAAACTAGACGTCGTTTGTCGGCAGTGCTGTGGCTACTTTTGCGAGGCGGGGAGGGTACATAGGTGGAAAAAACCGGGGCGGGTAGGGGGGTAGTGTACCTGGGATTTTGGGGGGGGGGAATCCGGTTTGTGGGGGAGGGGGGAAAATTTTTCGGGGCGGGTAGGGTACAACACAAGTTTTTTCGGGTGCCTGTTTTTATATGCTATAACGGGCATATATCGCGCGTAGCGCGCGATTTTTTGCACTTTTTAGGGTTTTCGGTCGAAATTTGGGCATTTTTGACCGAAAAATGGGCATTTTGAGGGAAAAAATCGGGGCGGGTAGCGTACCAGGGCGGGGCGGGTAGGGGGGTAGGGTACCGGAGCGGGGCGGGTAGGGGGGTAGCGTACCAGGCCGGGGCGGGTAGGGTACCATTGGGGGGACCCCCCCAGCCACAGCACTGGTTGTCGGGTATTTTAGAACTATCGGATGTCGGGTAGTTACTTCCCGATGTCTAGTGTCGGGTACCCCGACCTCTAACCCTACAAGTAACAGTAGTTAGTTACCCATATGTCGGTTCTCTTTTGGATGGTAAAACCCCAAAATGACAAATAAAACGATGTGTGCAGAGATTAGCTAATGCATTTAGGCAGATTATTTTCACATCGTTGACATTAGGCCGTCAGCGACTAAGCGTAAACGAACACACCAGCGGACATGAAACAGTCGGTGAGTCGATTGCTGGATGTGCGACGCCGTCGGCGATTTGTGGCTAGAAAATGCTGCCGACAAAGATTTGGCATCGAGTTTTTGTGCGCCAAAATGGCATGATATGGAGTTGGCATCACGGGGGGAGCCTGGAAATCAGTAGACTTCAACGGGTGGTGTTGGCTGCATTGCACTGGCCAAAAGAACGGTTCAATGGTGACAAGTTGGGTCACCACAACACAATCACATCAGACCAGTGTAGTTCCTGGTCCGGCGCGGCGGTTAGTGTACCTCCCTGGGGGGAAGGGGGGAAGACCCAAATTCAGGAAAAGTCACTTTTTGAGGTAGAAAATTTGACCTATTTTTGCCCTTTTTTAGAAAAAAATTCTCCATAAAAAGGATATTTTGGCGACTTTTGACATCATTGACCTAAAAATCACCCATTTTAGGCCTAAAAATGCCCATTTTAGGCCTAAGAGGCCGATTTTAGGCAAAAATTGAGGCGGTTAGTGCTACCTGGCGCGGCGGTTAGTGTACTAGTGTGCCTTGGTCGCGGCGGTTAGTGTACCTTAGGGGGGACCCCCTCCCCCAGGAACCACCCTGCATCACACCAATACACTGGCCGGATACTAAAAGCCGTTTTTTCACAAAAAACGAAAAAACCGGGTCCATCTGGGTCGCGAAAAAAACCGAAAAAATTCAGCCTCCGGCCGTGGTGTAGTGTAGCTGCTACACTACACCACGGCCGTAGCTATCCAGGAGGGGCGGCAACCTACTCTACCATCAAAAATGTGGGGCGGCAACCTACCGTGTTGTACCGGCCGAGCTGGGCGGGGGGGGAGAAAAATTATTTAATTTCTCGCGCAGCGCATGATTTTTCGCCTATTTGGAGTGAAAAATACCGATTTTATACGTTTTGGCACGCCTACTGTACAGCGGGCGGCGTACTGTAAGGTGGGGCGCCCCACTTAGTAGACACCCCCCTCCCCCCCGCCCCACCAGTCTTCTCCGGAAGCGGAAAGTTTTTCAATTTCCTGACAAGTTGGAGATTTTTTGGGGCGAGCAACCCCCCACCCACACCCGGCACCTACCTTCTCACCGGATGGGGGGCAATAGGAGGGAGGCAGATGGGGACTTGGGGTGGGGGGGATGGATCGGGTGGTTGCAAGCAGTGTAGTGGCGGGCGGGGGGGGATTCCCCCCCCTAAGGAGTAGGTACCTTGCAACCACCCTTTGGGGGATGGGGGGAGGGAGGACCTTCAACCACCCCGGAGGGTACCTTGCAACCATAAATTTATGGTTTTTAGTAGGCAAAATGGGTGTTTTTCGACCTCAAAACCCCAAAAATCGCGCGCTCCGCGCGCAACCTCCATATAATAGCTATTTTGGGCAAATTTTCGGCCAAATGCAAAAAGTACCATTTTTCGGCCAATTTTGCAGAAAAAAGCATGCAAAAAACACCCTTTTTTCGGCCCCCAGGGGTACCTTGCAACCTTCTGGAGGCTGGGTAGGGGGGACCTTCAACCATCTGTTGCCATCGCCCCTGGGAAGGTACCCTTGCAACATGCCTGCCACTAGACTGGTTGCAAGGTACCCCCCTACCCAGCCTCGGAAGGTTGCAAGACCCCTGGGGTCCGAAAAAAAGGTGTTTTTTGCATGCTTTTTTCTGCAAAATTGGCCAAAAAATGGTACTTTTTTGCATTTTGGCCGAAAATTTGCCAAAATAGTATTATATGGAGGTTTGCGCGCAAGCGCGCGATTTTTGGGGTTTGGAGGTCGAAAAACACCCATTTTTGCCTATAAAAACCATAAATTATGGTTGCAAGGTACCCTCCGGGGTCGTTGCAAGGTCCCTACCCTCCCCCCCCCCCATCCCCCCAAGGGGTGGTTGCAAGGTACCTACTCTTAGAATCCCCCCCATCCCCCCCAGCCACTACACTGCAAATACCCAATACCGTATTGTCGGAAATAGAACCCGGGGGGTGTATTTTTCACTGGGGTTAGTTTTGGGGGGGGGGGTTCGATTTATGGGGGTCAATTGTGGGGGGGGTTATATTTTCATTTGGCCCCCCGACAAAAAAATCGTTGTTACTGATGCCCATAAAAATGGCTTGTTTTCAGTATCTTCTGACTTTAACAGCGGCAATTATGGTTAAAAAGCTGTATTCTGTTGTGTTACAGTGTAGTTCCTGGGCCCTGGGGGGGAGGAGGGGTCCCCCCTAGGTACACTAACCGCCGCGACCAAGGCGCACTAGTACACTAACCGCCGCGCCAGGTACACTAACCGCCTCAATTTTTGCCTAAAATCGGCATTTTTAGGCCTAAAATGGGCATTTTTAGGTCTAAAATGGGTGATTTTTAGGTCGATGATGTCAAAAGTCGCCAAAATACCCTTTTTATGGAGAAAACGGGCAAAAATCGGTCAAATTTTCTACCTCAAAAAGTGACTTTTTCCTGAATTTGGGTCTTCCCCCCTTCCCCCCCCCCCCCCAGGGAGGTACACTAACCGCCTCACGAAAAAAAGGGGTAGGTACACTAACCGCCGCGCCGGACCAGGAACTACACTGTGTGTACGCAAGCTTAAACAACGTTCGACACAACAGCACAGCCTTACCGTACCACTAATCTGTGGTACAGTGAAGGTTGGGGGTGGGGTTCTATTAATGGGGGGTTCTATTTTTGATTTCGAGCCATTTAGGGAGGGTTCAATTAATGGGGGGTCAATTAATGGGGGGTTCTATTTCCGACAATACGGTACCCAATACCAGTGTATACTTGGTCAGGGTGTTGACGATAGATAGATTGGGACCCGAAATGTGTTGACGATAGATAGATGACCCAAGTCCGAAATCATGGGGGTCGACCCAAGCTTGTTGACGATAGACAGATGGTGGGGGGTCATTAAAAATCAAGGTATACCGTATTCCCTAAAATAGAGCCCCCCAAAAAAATACAGCCCCCCCTAAAAGGGGTCAGTGAAAAAATAATTCCCCGCTTGGGGGTCGTAACGTAAAGTCAAGTTCTTGTATAAGACACCTTATGTACAACGTTTGTGGTTGAGTATATGATGACGTAAAGCCTTTTATGGAAGATCTGCACCTAAAAACACTCAATAATGACCAGTAACACACTGACAGAACTCCATTTTAGGGGTATTTTTTGGATCGGAATCGGACCACCGACCGCAACACAACACAATAAGCTGCTGTTACCACTTTACCATAATCAACCAGTTTTTCAATTTCCCCCTCTGCAACTTCTCATTCAACTCGCACCAGTGTAGTTCCTGGGGGAGGGGGGTCCCCCCTCGGGTACGCTATCTCCCCCTCGGGTGGTACACTATCCCCCCTATCTCCCCCTCCGGCAGTGTAGTGGCTGGGGGGGATGGGGGGGGATTCCCCCCCTAAGGAGTAGGTACCTTGCAACCACCCCTTGGGGGGGGATGGGGGGAAGGGTAGGTACCTTGCAACCACCCCGGAGGGTACCTTGCAACCATCAATTTATGGTTTTTATAGGCAAAAATGGGTGTTTTTCGACCTCAAAACCCCAAAAATCGCGCGCTCCGCGCGCAAACCTCCATATAATAGGTATTTTAGGCAAATTTTCGGCCAAAATGCAAAAAAGTACCAATTTTTCGGCCAAACTTGCAGTATAATGCATGCAAAAAACACCCTTTTTTCGGACCTCAGGGGTACTTTGCAACCTCCCGGAGGCTGGGTAGGGGGGTACCTTGCAACCATCTGGATCCATCCCCCCAAGGGTACCTTGCAACAGTGCTGTGGCTACTTTTGCGGGGCGGGTAGGGTACAATAGGTGGAAAAATCCGGGGCGGGGTAGGGGGGTAGTGTACCTGGGATCTTGGGGGGGGGGGGAAATCCGGTTTGGGGGGGGGGGGAGGGGGGGAAGATTTTTCGGGGCGGGGTAGGGTACAACACAAGTTTTTTCGCGTGCCTGTTTTTATGTACTAAAAAGTACACATATCGCGCGCAGCGCGAAATTTTTTGCACTTTTTAGGGTTTTCGGTCGAAATTTGGGCATTTTTGACCAAAAAATGGGCATTTGGGGGGTAAAAATCGGGGCGGGTAGGGTACCAAGGCGGGGCGGGTAGGGGGGTAGGGTACCAGAGCGGGGCGGGTAGGGGGTATCGTACCAGGCCGGGGCGGGTAGGGTACCATTGGGGGGGGACCGCCCCCCCCCCCCCCCCCCCCAGCCACAGCACTGCCTTGCAACCATCTGCCTGCCACTACACTGCCCTCCGGGTACACTATGTCCCCCAATTTTTGCCTAAAATGGCCGTTTTTAGGCCTAAAATGGGCATTTTTAGGCCTAAAATGTGTGATTTTCTGGTTGTTCTCAAAAGTCGCCAAAATACCATTTTAATGAAGAATTTTTTCCAAAAATGGGCAAAAATAGGTCAAATTTTCGGGGCCGTAATTCGTGGACCGGCCGACCGCTGACCGGTACATTTAGCTACGGTAGCTACAGCACACGCAGCGGACGGAGCCCGCTAACGGCAACGTCGTTAACCGTGTGGGAATGTTCTGCAAGCTGGAGCAGCGGACGGAGCCCGCTAACGGCAACACCGTTAACCGTGCGGGAATGTTCTGCAAGCTGGAGCAGCGGACGGAGCCCACTAACGGCAACTCCGTTAACCGTGTGGGAATGTCCTGCTATCGGAAATATGGGTTACGGTAGCTATGCTGCCTGTGCTATAGCTACCGTAGCTAAATGTACCGGTCAGCGGTCGGCCGGTCCACGAATTACGTTCCCAAATTTTCTCCCTCAAAAAGTGACTTTTTCCCAAATTTGGGTCTTCCCCCCCTTCCCCCCTCGGGGGTACACTATCTCCCCCTCCGAAAAAACGGAGGGTCCGCTATCTCCCCCTCCGGACCAGGAACTACACTGACTCGCACTCACCCGTTTGTTTGATCATCTCGATCGATCTTTGAACCTCAGCTTACCCTGCCAGCTGCCACCATTATCAGCATGCAGTTTTCGATTCCTGTGCGATGCTCGTCCAAACCACTCGGGGCACAATCTGGGGCCGCAATTCCAAAAATTGTTGCGCCGAAAAACCTGATCGGTATTCCGCCGTCGCAACAACAGTTTCAGGTGGGCATGATTGGTTTGGGCACAATTGGTGTGTGTACTGGCGGAAAAACCGGTTTTTTATTTCGTGAAAAAACCGGCAAAGAACCGCAGTGTATAAGGATAGGGGAAGCCCAACTAAGATCTTTTCGAGGCATGTTAGTGTTAAGTTCGCACGGACACAACAGCGGCTGCGGCTGTATGTAGTGTCCGTGCTAACATTAACATGCCTGCATACAGCCTTGTCTAAGGGCGTTTTTCATGCTGATTATGACCAAAATCGGGGAAACAAGAAGCCACGTTGACATCGTCCGTGCATTACCAAAGTTGTTCTGATTCTGAAGAAAAATCTTTTCTCAACTTTTGTCAAAAGTTGGAAACTTTCGTGAAAAAAGACTGTTTCCCGCTTCCCGGAGACCAGGCCACTGGTGTGGCTGCGGGGGGGGGAGTGGGGGTCTTCCCTGGAACAGTAGGTAAGGTAGGTGGGTCGACACCTCATCCTGGTACAGTAGGTAGGTCGCCGCCCCCGGCTGGTACAGTAGGTGCGATTTTTGGCTCAAAACGGTATAAAATCGGTATTTTTCACTCCAAATAGGCGAAAAATCATGCGCTGCGCGAGAAATTAAATAATTTTCTCCCCCCCCGCCCAGCTCGGCCGGTACAACAGGTAGGTTGCCGCCCCACATTTTTGATGGTACAGTAGGTTGCCGCCCCTCCTGGATAGCTACGGCCGTGGTGTAGTGTAGCAGCTACACTACACCACGGCCGGAGGCTGAATTTTTTCGGTTTTTTTCGCGACCCAGATGGACCCGGTTTTTTCGTTTTTTGTGAAAAAACGGCTTTTAGCATCCGCCAGTGTATTGGTGTGATGCAGTGTAGTTCCTGGGGGGGAGGGGGTCCCCCCTAAGGTACACTAACCGCCGCGACCAAGGCACACTAGTACACTAACCGCCGCGCCAGGTACACTAACCGCCTCAATTTTTGCCTAAAATCGGCCTTTTTAGGCCTAAAATGGGCATTTTTAGGCCTAAAATGGGTGATTTTTAGGTCAATGATGTCAAAAGTCGCCAAAATATCCTTTTTATGGAGAATTTTTTTCTAAAAAAGGGCAAAAATCGGTCAAATTTTCTACCTCAAAAAGTGACTTTTCCTGAATTTGGGTCTTCCCCCCCTTCCCCCCAGGGAGGTACACTAACCGCCGCGCCGGACCAGGAACTACACTGGTCTGATGTGATTGTGTTGTGGTGACCCAACTTGTCACCATTGAACGGTTCTTTTGGCCAGTGCAATGCAGCCAACACCACCCGTTGAAATCTACTGATTTCCAGGCTCCCCCCGTGATGCCAACTCCATATCATGCCATTTTGGCGCACAAAAACTCGATGCCAAATTTGTCGGCAGCATTTTCTAGCCACAAATCGCCGACGGCGTCGACATCCAGCAATCGACTCACCGACTGTTTCATGTCCGCTGGTGTGTTCGTTTACGCTTAGTCGCTGACGGCCTAATGTCAACGATGTGAAAATAATCTGCCTAAATGCATTAGCTAATCTCTGCACACATCGTTTTATTTGTCATTTTGGGGTTTTACCATCCAAAAGAGAACCGACATATGGGTAACTAACTACTGTTACTTGTAGGGTTAGAGGTCGGGGTACCCGACACTAGACATCGGGAAGTAACTACCCGACATCCGATAGTTCTAAAATACCCGACAACCAGTGCTGTGGCTGGGGGGGCCCCGGGACCCTGGAAATCACGCTACCCGCCCCCCGATTTTCGCTAAACGCCGAGGTAAAACCCATCCAACAAAAACCCTAAAAAGTGCGAAAAATTGCGCGCTCGCATATTGCACTATGGCGAAAAGGAACCGAAAAAACTTTAATACTTTAGTCTTCTATTTCCCAAGTTTTTTGGGTGCCTGTTTTATATGCTATATCGGGGTGTCGCGCGCGCGATTCTTTTGGTTGGGAAGTTGGGTCACCGCAAAATGCATTTTGAGGGAAAAAATCGGGGCGGTGGCATATCAGGGCAGTGTTCAGGTCCTGGTCCGGAGCGGGCGGGGCGGTTAGCGTCCCAGGCAGAGGGCACCCCCAGCCGCGGCGCTCTTCTAGAACATCGATTCGTAGTACTCCCATGTCCTGTCGTACCCAACCCAACCCACAAGTAACATAGTAATTACCCATATGTTTTTTCGGTTATTTTCTGGATGGTAAAACCCTAAGATGGGACAAATAAAACGATGTGTGGAGAGAGCTAACATTCAGGCAAAGTATTTTTAATTATTATCAGCACTAAGCTTAAACAAACACCAGCGGACATGAAACAGTCTAAATTGATTGCTGGAAGTCAACACCATGCATTTAAAAAAGATGACCATGATTTTTTGTGCGCCAAAATGGCTTGATATGGAGTTTACAAGAGCCTGGAAATATAAATTAACGTGTTTGGCTGCATTGCACTGGCCAAAAGAACCTAATGACAATCACCACAACACAATCCATCACCATAACACCCGCCCACCTCCTCCCTGGGGAAGGGGGAGGAGTATACGGGATAGCGGAGACAACTTTTAAAAAAAAAAAAAGGATATTTTGGCGACTTTTGACATCATTGACCTAAAAATCACCCATTTTTAGGCCTAAAAATGCCCATTTTAGGCCTAAAAAGGCCGATTTTAGGCAAAAATTGAGGCGGTTAGTGTACCTGGCGCGGCGGTTAGTGTACTAGTGTGCCTTGGTCGCGGCGGTTAGTGTACCTTTAGGGGGGACCCCCTCCCCCAGGAACTACACTGCATCACACCAATACACTGGCGGATGCTAAAAGCCGTTTTTTCACCGAAACGAAAAAACCGGGTCCATCTGGGTAGCGAAAAAAACCGAAAAAATTCAGCCTCAGGCCGTGGTGTAGTGTAGCTGCTACGCTACACCACGGCCGTAGCTATGCAGGAGGGGCGGCAACCTGCTCTGCCATCAAAAATGTGGGGCGGCAACCTACCTGTTGTACCGGCCGAGCTGGGCGGGGGGGGGGAGAAAATTATTTAATTTCGCGCGTAGCGCATGATTTTTCGCCTATTTGGAGTGAAAAATACCGATTTTGTACCGTTTTGAGCCACAAATCGCAACCTGCTGTGCCAGCCGGGGAACGGCGACCCACCTACTGTACCAGGATGAGGTGTCGACCCGCCTTCCTTACCTACTGTTCAGGAAGACCCCACTCCCCCCGCAGCCACACCAGTGGCCTGTTCTCCGGGAAGCGGGAAACAGTCTTTTTTTCACGAAAGTTTCCAACTTTTGACAAAAGTTGAGAAAAAGATTTTTCTTCAGAATCAGAACAACTTTGGTAATGCACGGACGATGTCAACGTGGCTTCTTGTTTCCCCGATTTTGGTCATAATCAGCATGAAAAACGCCCTTAGACAAGGCTGTATGCAGGCATGTTAATGTTAGCACGGACACTACATACAGCCGCAGCCGCTGTTGTGTCCGTGCGAACTTAACACTAACATGCCTCGAAAAGATCTTAGTTGGGCTTCCCCTATCCTTATACACTGCGGTTCTTTGCCGGTTTTTTCACGAAATGAAAAACCGGTTTCCACCAGTACACCTC
Organism: Rhynchonema sp. JSB1_4; assembly: GCA_030248065.1. Classification (NCBI taxonomy): domain Eukaryota; kingdom Metazoa; phylum Nematoda; class Chromadorea; order Monhysterida; family Xyalidae; genus Rhynchonema; species Rhynchonema sp. JSB1_4. The sequence continues at coordinate 10,217 of JASAMV010006455.1, forward strand.
GCCAATTATGCCCAAACCAATCATGCCCACCTGAAACTGTTGTTGCGACGGCGGAATACCGATCAGGTTTTTCGGCGCAACAATTTTGAAATCCGGCCCCAGATTGTGCCACGAATGGTTTGGACGAGCATCGCACAAATAAAAACTGCATGCTGATAATGGTGGCAGCTGGCAGGGTCAAGCTGAGGTTCAAAGATCAATCGAGATGATCAAACGAACGGGTGGAGTGGGGTCGGTGTAAGTTACCTGGTCCAAAGAGGAATGGCACGGACCCTCCGTTATTTCGGAGGGGGGATAGTGCCCCCAAGGGGGGAAGGGGGGGGAGCCCAAATTTGGGGAAAAGCCGCTTTTTTAGGGAGAAAATTTGGGAACGTAATTAATGGACCGGCCGACCGCTGACGGGTACACTTCGCTACTGGGTACGCTAGCGCAGGGCAGCATAGCTACCGTAACCCATATTTCCGATAGCAGGACATTCCCACACGGTTAACGGAGTTGCCGTTCGGTGGGCTCAGTCCGCTGCTCCAGCTTGCAGAACATTCCCCGCACGACGTTGAGCGGTGTTGCCATTAGCCAGCTCCGTCCGCTGCTCCAGCTTCCAGAACATTCCCACACGGTTAACGACGTTGCCGTTCGCGGGCTCCGTCCGCTGCGATGTGCTGTAGCTACCATAGCTAAATGTACCGGTCAGCGGTCGGCCGGTCCACAAATTGCCACCCGAAAATTTGACCTATTTTGCCCATTTTGGAAAAAATTCTTCATTAAAATGGTATTTTGGCGACTTTTGAGAACAACCAGAAAATCACACATTTTCAGCCTAAAAATGCCCATTTTAGGCATAAAAACAGCCATTTTAGGCCGAAATTTGGGGGACATAGTGTACCCGGAGGGCAGTGTAGTGGCAGGCAGATGGTTGCAAGGCAGTGCTGTGGCTGGGGGGGGGGGGGGGGGGGGGGGGGGTCCCCCCCCAATGATCCTCTCCCCGCCCCGGCCTGGTTCGCTACCCCTACCCGCCCCGCTCTGGTACCCTACCCCCCTACCCGCCCCGCCCTGGTACCCTACCCACCCCCGATTACCCCCAAAATGCCCATTTTTTCAGTCAAAGATGCCCAAATTTCGACCCGAAAACCCTAAAAAGTGCAAAAAATTTCGCGCTGCGCGCGATATGTGTGTTTTCATACATGAAAACAGGCACGCGGAGCTTGTGTTGTACCCCTACCCCCGCCCCGAAAAATCTTCCCCCTCCCCCCAAACCGGATTCCCCCCCCCCCCGAGTCCCAGGTACACTACCCCCCTACCCGCCCCGGATTTTTCCACCGCTGTTCCCTCCCCGCCCCGCGAAGAGTCGCCGCAGCACTGTTGCAAGGTACCCTTGGGGGGATGGATCCAGATGGTTGCAAGGTACCCCCCTACCCAGCCTCCGGGAGGTTGCAAAGTACCCCTGAGGTCCGAAAAAAGGGTGTTTTTTGCATGCATTATACTGCAAGTTTGGCCGAAAAATTGGTTATTTTTTGCATTTTGGCCGAAAATTTGCTCAAAATACCTATTATATGGAGGTTTGCGCGCGGAGCGCGGGATTTTGGGGTTTTCGAGGTAGGAAAACACCCATTTTTGCCTATAAAAACCATGAATTGATGGTTGCAAGGGACCCTCCGGGGTGGTTGCAAGGTACCTAGCCTTCCCCCATCCCCCCCAAGGGGTGGTTGCAAGGTACCTACTCCTTAGGGGGAGAAATCCCCCACTCCCCAGCCACTACACAAAAGGAGAGATGAGGGGATAGTGTACCACCCGAGGGGGGAGAGATGGCGTAAGAAGAGGGGGGCCCCCCTCCCCCAGGAACTACACTGGTGCGAGTTGAATGAGAAGTTGCAGAGGGGGGAACTGAAAAATTGGTTGATTATGGTAAAGTGGTAACAGCAGCTTATTGTGTTGTGTTGCGGTGGGGTGACCGATTCCGATCCAAAAAATACCCCTAAATAAAATTATGTCAGTGTGTTACTGGTCATTATTGAGTGTTTTAGGTGCAGATCTTCCATAAAAGGCTTTACGTCATCATATACTCAACCACAAACGTTGTACATAAGGTGTCTTATACAAGAACTTGACTTTACATTTCAACCCCAAGCGGGGAATTATTTTTTCACTGACCCCTTTTAGGGGGGGCTGTATTTTTTGGGGGGCTCTATTTTTAGGGAATACAGTATACCTTGATTTTTAATGACCCCCCACCATCTGTCTATCGTCAACAAGCTTGGGTCGACCCCCATGATTTGGGACTTGGGTCATCTATTTATAGTCAACACATTTCGGGTCCCAATCTATCTATCGTCAACACCCTGACCAAGTATACACTGGTATTGGGTACCGTATAGTCGGAAATAGAACCCCCATTAATTGACCCCCCCATTAATTGAACCCTCCCTAAATGGCTCGAAATAAAAATAGAACCCCCCATTGATCAAACCCCACCCCAACCTTCACCGTACCACAGATTAGTGGTACGGTAAGGCTATATTGTTGTGTCGAACGTTTTTTAAGCCGTGCGGACAAACAGCTTTTCTAGCAGTCCTGGTCCGGCGCGGCGGCTACTGTACCTACCCCTTTAAATTCGGAGGCGGCAACCTACCTACTGTACCTCCCTGGGCTGGGGGGGGGGGGGAAGACCCAAATGCAGGGAAAGGTCACTTTTTGAGGTCGAAAATTTGACCGATTTTTATGTCCTAAATACTGAAGAAAATGTCTCCATAAAAAGCTAATTTCAGGCGACTTTTCGACTATTTGCACCCAAAAATTATCCCATTTTAAGCCAAAAATGCATGTTTTCGGCCTAAAATTCAGGTAGGGCGGAAGCCTAGGCGGTTACTGTACCGTGGCGGGGCGGTTAGCCTACCTACTGTACCTTGCGAGCGGCGGCCTACCTACTGCACCTTAGGGGGGGGGGGGGCCCCCCCCCCCCCCCCAGGAACTACACTGGTCACGAACAGAATACTGCTTTTCAAGCATAATTGCCTCTGTTAAAGCTAGAAAATACCGAAAACAAGCCATTTTTATGGGCATCAGTAACAACGATTTTTTTAGTCGGGGGCCAAATAGAAAAATATAAGCCCCCCCAATAATTACCCTCCCCATAAATTGAACCCCCCCAAAATAACCCCAGTGAAAAAATAGACCGCCCAGGGTTCTATTTCCGACAATACGGTATTGGGTATTGTGCAGTGTAGTGGCTGGGGGGGATGGGGGGATTCCCCCTGAGTAGGTACCTTGCAACCACCCCTTGGGGGGGGGGGGGATGGTGGGGGGGGAAGGGTAGGTACCTTGCAACCACCCCAGAAATTATGAGACCATAAATTTATGGTTTTTATAGGCAAAAATGGGTGTTTTTCGACCTCAAAACCCCAAAAATCGCGCGCTCCGCGCGCAAACCTCCATATAATAGCTATTTTGGGCAAATTTTCGGCCAAAATGAAGAAAAGTACCTTGTTTTAGGCCAATTTTGCAGAAAAAAAGCATGCACAAGACACCCATTTTTCGGACCCCAGGGGTACTTTGCAACCTTCTGGAGGCTGGGTAGGGGGGTACCTTGCAACCATCTGGGCTCCATCCCCCCCAAGGGTACCCTGCAACCATCTGCCTGCCACTACACTGGTTGCAAGGTACCCCCTACACCTGCCCCGGAAGGTTGCAAGGTACCCCTGGGGTCCGAAAAAAGGGTGTTTTTTGCATGCTTTTTTCTGCAAAATTAGCAAAATAATTACTTTTTTGCATTTTGGCCCCAAAAAACTGCCCAAAATAGCTATTTTATATGGAGGTTTGAGGGCGAAGCGCGCCGCACCGATTTTTGGGTTTTTTGAGGTCAAAAAAACACCCACTTTTGCCTATAAAAACATTGAGATTCGATGGTTGAGGGGTACCCTCCGCGGAGGGTGATCCAGGTACCCACCCCTTCCCCCATCCCCCCAAGGGGTGGTTGCAAGGTACCTACTCCTTAGGGGGATCCCCGTCCCCGCCGCTACAGCTGCACAATACCCGATCCACGTATTGTCGGAAAATAGAACCCGGGGGGTGTATTTTTCACTGGGGTTATTTTGGGGGGGTTCGATTTTATGGGGGTCGATTATTGGGGGGTCTTTTTCGTTGGGCCCCCCAACGAAAATCGTTGTTACTGATGCCCGAAATCCAGTTTATTTTCAGAATTGTTTCTTAAGCTTAACAGCGGCAATTATGCTTTAAAAGCTGTATTTTGTTGTGTACGCAGGGTGTGAGTTCCTGGGGGGGGGGGGGAGGAGGGGTGTGCCCCCCCCCTAAGGTACGCTAACCGCCGCGACCAACGCGCTGTGGTGCGCTGACCGCCGCGCCAGGTACACTAACCGCCTCAATTTTGCCTAAAATCGGCATTTTTAGGCCTAGAAATGGGCAATTTTAGGCCTAGAAATGGGTGATTTTTAGGCAAATAATGTCAAAAGTCGCCAAAATACCCCTTTTATGGAGAATTTTTCTAAAAAAGGGCAAAAATCGGTCAATTTTTCTACCTCAAAAAGTGACTTTTTCCTGATTATTTTTCTTTCCCCCCCCCCCTTCCCCCAGGTGGGGGAGGAGGGTACACTAACCGCCTCACGATCAAAAAGGGGTCGGTAGACTAAGCCGCAACACCGGACCAGGAACTACACTGTGTGTACGCAAGCTTAAACAACGTTTTTAACAACAGCACAGCCTTACCGTACCACTCATCTATCATTACATATGAAGGTTGGGGGTGGGGTTCTATTAATGGGGGGTTCTATTTTTAGTTTCGAGCCATTTAGGGGAAGGTTCGATTAATGGGAGGTAAAATTAATGGGGGGTTCTATTTCCGACAATACATTACCCAAATACCGGGTGTATTATTTGGTCAAGGTATTTGACGATAGATAATACGAACCCAAAATGTGTTGACGATAGATAGATGACCCAAGTCAAAATCATGGGGGTCGACCCAAGCTTGTTGACGATAGACAGATGGTGAGGTCGTCAAAAATCAAGGGTCCTACCGTTATTCCTAAAATAGAGCCCCCGAGAGAGAGTGCAGGAGCCCCTAAAAGGGGTCAGGTGAAAAAAATAATTCCCCCGCTTGGGGACGTAACATTAAAAAGTCAAGTTCTTATCTGAGCCACCTTTATGTACAACGTTTGTGGTTGAGTATATGATGACGTAAAGCCTTTTATGGAAGATCTGCACCTAAAAAACGTCGATAATGACCAGTAACACACTGACAGAACTTGCCATTTTTAGGGGGTATTTTTTTCTGATCAGAATCGGACCACCGAGCCGCAACACAACACAATAACTGCTGTTACCACTTTACCATAAGATTGACCAGTTTTTCGATTTCCCCCTCTGCAACTTCTCGTTCAACTCGCACCAGTGTGTCCTGGGGGAGGGGGTCCCCCCCTCGGGTCCCCTCCTCTCCCCCTCGGGTGGTACACTATCCCCCCTATCTCCCCCTCCCGGCAGTGTAGTGGCTGGGGGGATGGGGGGTCCCGGGGTGCAGGTACTGCCGAGCCGCCCTTGGGGGATGGGGGAAGGTAGCTACCTCCGAGCCCCGCCCCGGAGGGTACCTTGCAACCATCAATTTATGGTTTTTATAGGCAAAAATGGGTGTTTTCAACCTCCGAAACCCCAAAAATCGCGCGCGCTCCGCGCGCAAACCTCCATATAATAGGTATTTTCCACGAATTTTCAGCCAAAATGCAAAAAAGTACCATTTTCGGCCAAACTTGCAGTATGATGCATCCGAAAACACCCCTTTTTTCAGACCTCGGGGTACTTTGCAACCTTCCGGAGGCTGGTCGGGGTACCTTGCAACCATCTGGATCCGTCCCCCAAGGGTACCTTGCAAAGACAGTGCTGTGGCTACTTTTAGGCGGGTCGGGTTGCAATAATTGGAAAAACCGGGGCGAGGGGTAGCTGTACCTGGGATCTTGGGGGGAAATCCGGTTTGTGGGGGGAGGGGGAAAATTTTCTGGGGCGGGTAGGGTACAACACAAGTTTTTCGCGTGCCTGTTTTTATGTACTAAAAAGTACACATATCGCGCCAGCGCGAAAATTTTTTGCACTTTTTAGGGTTCTCGGTCGAAATTTGGGCATTTTTTACCGAAAAATGGGCATTTTGGGGGTAAAAATCGGGGCGGGTAGGGTACCAGGGCGGGGCGGGTAGGGGGGTAGGGTACCAGAGCGGGGCGGGTAGGGGGTCGCGTACCAGGCCGGGGCGGGTAGGGTACCATTGGGGGGGGGACCCCCCCCCCCCCCCCCCCCCCCCCCCCCCCAGCCACAGCACTGCCTTGCAACCATCTGCCTGCCACTACACTGCCCTCCGGGTACACTATGTCCCCCAATTTTTGCCTAAAATGGCCGTTTTTAGGCCTAAAATGGGCATTTTTAGGCCTAAAATGTGTGATTTTCTGGTTGTTCTCAAAAGTCGCCAAAATACCATTTTAATGAAGAATTTTTCCCAAAAATGGGCAAAAATAGGTCAAATTTTCGGGGCCGTAATTCGTGGACCGGCCGACCGCTGACCGGTACATTTAGCTACGGTAGCTACAGCACAGGCAGCGGACGGAGCCCGCTAACGGCAACGTCGTTAACCGGGTGGGAATGTTCTGCAAGCTGGAGCAGCGGTATGGAGCCCGCTAACGGCAACACCGTTAACCGTGCGGGAATGTTCTGCAAGCTGGAGCAGCGGACGGAGCCCACTAACGGCAACTCCGTTAACCGTGTGGGAATGTCCTGCTCTCGGAAATATGGGTTACGGTAGCTATGCTGCCTGTGCTATAGCTACCGTAGCTAAATGTACCGGTCAGCGGTCGGCCGGTCCACCGAATTACGTTCCCAAATTTTCTCCCTCAAAAAGTGACTTTTTCCCAAATTTGGGTCTTCCCCCCCTTCCCCCCTCGGGGGTACACTATCTCCCCCTCCGAAAAAACGGAGGGTCCGCTATCTCCCCCTCCGGACCAGGAACTACACTGACTCGCACTCACCCGTTTGTTTGATCATATCGATCGATCTTTGAACCTCAGCTTACCCTGCCAGCTGCCACCATTATCAGCATGCAATTTTCGATTCCTGTGCGATGCTCGTCCAAACCACTCGGGGCACAATCTGGGGCCGCAATTCCAAAAATTGTTGCGCCGAAAAACCTGATCGGTATTCCGCCGTCGCAACAACAGTTTCAGGTGGGCATGATTGGTTTGGGCACAATTGGTGTGTGTACTGGCGGAAAAACCGGTTTTTTATTTCGTGAAAAAACCGGCAAAGAACCGCAGTGTATAAGGATAGGGGAAGCCCAGCTAAGATCTTTTCGAGGCATGTTAGTGTTAAGTTCGCACGGACACAACAGCGGCTGCGGCTGTATGTAGTGTCCGTGCTAACATTAACATGCCTGCATACAGCCTTGTCTAAGGGCGTTTTTCATGCTGATTATGACCAAAATCGGGGAAACAAGAAGCCACGTTGACATCGTCCGTGCATTACCAAAGTTGTTCTGATTCTGAAGAAAAATCTTTTCTCAACTTTTGTCAAAAGTTGGAAACTTTCGTGAAAAAAGACTGTTTCCCGCTTCCCGGAGACCAGGCCACTGGTGTGGCTGGGGGGGGGGGAGTGGGGGTCTTCCCTGGAACAGTAGGTAAGGTAGGTGGGTCGACACCTCATCCTGGTACAGTAGGTAGGTCGCCGCCCCCGGCTGGTACAGTAGGTGCGATTTTTGGCTGAAAACGGTATAAAATCGGTATTTTTCACTCCAAATAGGCGAAAAATCATGCGCTGCGCGAGAAATTAAATAATTTTCTCCCCCCCGCCCAGCTCGGCCGGTACAACAGGTAGGTTGCCGCCCCACATTTTTGATGGTACAGTAGGTTGCCGCCCCTCCTGGATAGCTACGGCCGTGGTGTAGTGTAGCAGCTACACTACACCACGGCCGGAGGCTGAATTTTTTCGGTTTTTTTCGCGACCCAGATGGACCCGGTTTTTTCGTTTTTTGTGAAAAAACGGCTTTTAGCATCCGCCAGTGTATTGGTGTGATGCAGTGTAGTTCCTGGGGGGGAGGGGGTCCCCCTAAGGTACACTAACCGCCGCGACCAAGGTACACAAGTACACTAACCGCCGCGCCAGGTACACTAACCGCCTCAATTTTTGCCTAAAATCGGCATTTTTAGGCCTAAAATGGGCATTTTTAGGCCTACAATGGGTGATTTTTAGGTCAATGATGTCAAAAGTCGCCAAAATATCCTTTTTATGGAGAATTTTTTTCTAAAAAAGGGCAAAAATCGGTCAAATCTTCTACCTCAAAAAGTGACTTTTTCCTGAATTTGGGTCTTCCCCCCCTTCCCCCCAGGGAGGTACACTAACCGCCGCGCCGGACCAGGAACTACACTGGTCTGATGTGATTGTGTTGTGGTGACCCAACTTGTCACCATTGAACGGTTCTTTTGGCCAGTGCAATGCAGCCAACACCACCCGTTGAAATCTACTGATTTCCAGGCTCCCCCCGTGATGCCAACTCCATATCATGCCATTTTGGCGCACAAAAACTCGATGCCAAATTTGTCGGCAGCATTTTCTAGCCACAAATCGCCGACGGCGTCGACATCCAGCAATCGACTCACCGACTGTTTCATGTCCGCTGGTGTGTTCGTTTACGCTTAGTCGCTGACGGCCTAATGTCAACGATGTGAAAATAATCTGCCTAAATGCATTAGCTAATCTCTGCACACATCGTTTTATTTGTCATTTTGGGGTTTTACCATCCAAAGAGAACCGACATATGGGTAACTAACTACTGTTACTTGTAGGGTTAGAGGTCGGGGTACCCGACACTAGACATCGGGAAGTAACTACCCGACATCCGATAGTTCTAAAATACCCGACAACCAGTGCTGTGGCTGGGGGGGTCCCCCCAATGGTACCCTACCCGCCCCGGCCTGGTACGCTACCCCCCTACCCGCCCCGCTCCGGTACCCTACCCCCCGACCCGCCCCGCCCTGGTACGCTACCCGCCCGGATTTTTTCCCTCAAAATGCCCATTTTTCGGTCAAAATTGCCGAAATTTAGACCGAAAACCCTGAAAAATTCCAAAAAATCGCGCGCTACGCGCGATATATGCACGTTATAGCATATAAAAAACAGGCACCCGAAAAAACTTGTGTTGTACCCTACCCGCCCCGAAAAATTTTCCCCCTCCCCCCACAACCGGGATCCCCCCCCCCAAAATCCCAGCTACACTACCCCCCTACCCGCCCCGGTTTTTTCCCCACCTATGTACCCTACCCGCCTCGCAAAAGTAGCCACAGCACTGCCGACAAACGACGTCTAGTTTGAACCCAAAACAGGCAAAAATTTGCTCATTTTTGGTTTGCTACAATTTTTCACGCAATCTACTGAATTAAGACTTTAAACAAAATAAACACCAAAATGTCACGTTCTGCGCCTTCGTAAACATCTGGTTCGAAGAAAACCTGCCCTTCAGGTCTTACTAACCCTATCCCATTAGCTCCCCGTCCGAGCACACCATCGCCCCAGATTTTTGTCTAAAGAGGCAATTTTGTCCTAAAAGAGGCACTTAATCCGCAGTTAGCCACAACTGTATCTGACGCGCGAAGCGCAATTTTTGACATTTGAGGTGGTCCAGAGTGAATATCTGGCGATTTGCGTACCACGCCAAGAAGGGGGCGCCCTGCTCCATTCACAGAAATTATGCAAGACGCGTTGTTTGAACGTGAAGCCCATTATCGCAGGTCCGCCAACGCTTCAGCTGCCGATGCCTGTGAATCCGTTTTATGCAAGTTGCATCGGGTCGTGGCTGAATTCTGCGAACAAGAACCCGAAAACTATGGCTGGTTGTTTGGCACCGTTTCATGAACGGGGATACTCGTGCATGCTTGATTCTGCTGTTTTTTGCATTCAACCTAGCCCTGCTGCTGCAGGCGTACGTTGATCCGACCGGCTCGTGCACTTTCCAGTCGCTTCGCAATCTGTCCGATTTGGTATTGTCGCACGACACGACATTCGATCTCGACAAACGCACCCGCTTGGCACGAGGTCGGTTCGCTAACTCATCACTCAGCGTGAGCGTGTGTTCGTTTAACAAGTCATGTCGACAACATCGTGTACCACGCAGGTGGTGGTGGTGTGTCGTGTTGGGTGC